>CAMQGK010000008.1:16717500-16750000 GCA_947000775.1 Pterois miles
TCTGACGGTGAATGGAGACAGTGAACGCAGCACCGTGGCTGCTACAGTAACTCTCCTGGTGGTGAACTGGAGACAGTGAACGCAGCACCGTGGCTGCTACGGTAGCTCTGACGGTGAACTGGAGACAGTGAACGCAGCACCGTGGCTGCTACAGTAACTCTCCTGATGGTGAACTGCTGACTTCGTCTGTTGTGTTCACATGCTTCAGCTGGAGCATCGCTGCATGCGAGTCACAAATCTTATCGGTTAACGGTTAATAATCGGTTAACGAGGGTCGGTTATCGGTTAAGAAAACGTTTCAAAATTAGCATCCCTAATGTAAACGTCCAGTCTGGTCTGTGTGAATTTTAAACGGTTTCATCATATTTCACAGGGAATCAGACCCGATGACAGCCGTTAATAATCACATAGAAATATAGAGGCATCAGAAATATCTGATTCATAATCGGTTCAAAGTTCCTCGCAGTAACATTTAATTTAAATGCTTGAAACGTGAATTCACGTTCATGACGTTTATTACTCTAAACCTCTTTTGAGTTTTCCAGCCACAGCGGTGACACAGAGCAGAGTTTAGGAAATGAGTGTAAGTCAGTGGGAAGCCCTCAGCGATAAGTCTGGTGTGTGTTCAGTTCCTGTTATCTCTAACTGTCATGCTGCTTCCTTCTGTGTTTTTATGGCCATTTTGTGTGTGTGTGTGTGTGTGTGTGTGTGTGTGTGTGTGTGTGTGTGTGTGTGTGTGTGTGTGTGTGGAAATAGGAGTCAAAGTTGGTGGGAAAGTGATGGAAACAGGACTTTAATGATGCTTTTGTGGACTAATATGCTTCATAATTAACTCACTACATGCTGTATGTACAGTTTACTGTATGTTTGAAGTTCAATACAGTTTTATGTTAAAAATAATTTAATTATTGTATATATAAAATAATAATCTGTTTTATTTTGTCACTTCTCCTTTTGTCTCTTCTGCTGTCCATGTCTCCTCTCTTCTCTCCTTGTTTCCTTTCCGTCTCTTCTCTTTGTCTCCTCTTCTTCTCCCCTCATTACCTCTCCTTCTCTCCTTGTTTCCTTTGCTGTTCTTTTCTCCTTCTCTTCCTCTTTTTCTCCTCTCCTCTCCTCCTTTCCTCTCCTTGTCTCCTCTCTCCTCACCTCCTTTCCTGTCTTCTCGCTTTATCTCCTCCTGTCCTCCTCTTCCTCCCCGATTTCCCCTCTTCTTGTCTCCTCCTTTCCTCTCCTTGTCTATCTCTCTTCTTCTATGCTCTGCTCTTCTCTTCTTGTCACCTCTTCTCCTTTCCTCTCCTCTTTTCTTGTCTCCTCTCTCCTTGTCTCCTCTCCTCTCCTCTCCTCTTCTCTTCTTGTCTCCTCTCTTCTCCTCTTGTCACCTTTCTTGTCTCCTCCTGTCTCCCCTTGTTTCCTCTCCTCTTGTCTCCTTTCTTGTCTCCTCCTGTCTCTCTTTGTCTCCTCTCCTCTCCTCTTCTTGTCTCCTCCTGTCCCTCCTTGTCTCCTCTCCTCTTCTTGTCTCCTCTCCTCTTCTTGTCTCCTCTCCTCTTCTTGTCTCCTCCTGTCCCTCCTTGTCTCCTCTCCTCTTCTTGTCTCCTCTCCTCTTCTTGTCTTGTCTTGTCTCCTCTTCTCTCAGAGTTCTCAGATTGATCCGGAGGAGTTGTTCACTAAACTCGATCGTATTGGAAAGGGATCTTTTGGAGAGGTTTGTGTCATTTATCACAGTGAATTTAATGATGTCATGTTGTTAGTGATGTTATTACTGTATTTGTATGTAAATATGTTCATGTTTCTCTCTTTAATGATATCTCTGTATCTGTGGTCCTGTTTCTCTGTTCTGTTGATATTCTTCTTCCCTCCCATCATTCTTTCATTTTCCGTTCTTTTCTCATCTTCTTTCTTTGCCCCGTTTCATTTCTCCCCATCCTCCTCCTCATCCTCCCCATCCTCCTCCTCATCCTCCCCATCCTCCGCCTCATCCTCCTCATCCTCCCCATCCTCCGCCTCATCCTCCTCGTCCTCCTCACCCTCATCCTCCTCCTCGTCCTCCTCACCCTCATCCTCCTCCTCGTCCTCCTCACCCTCATCCTCCTCCTCATCCTCCTCGTCCTCCTCACCCTCATCCTCCCCATCCTCCTCCTCACCCTCCTTGTCCTCCTCACCCTCATCCTCCTCCTCATCCTCCTTGTCCTCCTCACCCTCATCCTCCTCCTCGTCCTCCTCGTCCTCCTCATCCTCCTCGTCCTCCTCACCCTCATCCTCCTCCTCATCCTCCCCTCCTCCTCCTCCCCTCATCCTCCTCCCTCCTCCTCGTCCTCCCCTCCTCCTCCTCATCCTCCTTGTCCTCCTCGTCCTCCTCGTCCTCCTCATCCTCATCCTCCTCCTCGTCCTCCTCCTCCTCCTCCTCCTCCTCCTCCTCCTCCTCCCCTCCTCCTCCTCACCCTCCTCCTCCTGCAGGTGTTTAAAGGAATCGATAACCGCACTCAGAGCGTTGTTGCCATTAAGACGATTGACCTGGAGGAGGCGGAGGACGAGATCGAGGACATCCAGCAGGAGATCACAGTTCTCAGTCAGTGCGACAGTCCGTACATCACCAAGTACTACGGCTCCTATCTGAAGGTAAAGATGCTTTCAACTGAGCGGTTTATGGCACAAAACAGGAAACGGTACACAGAGGAAGGTTTAAAACGTTTACGTGGTTCTCCTACTACTACTACTTCAAGTACATTTTGATGCTAATACTTTTGCACTTTTACTTAAAGAGACAGTGTGTAGTATTTGGTGGCATCTAGTGGTGTGGTTGCAGATTGCAACCAACCAAGCATCCCTCTGCTCATTCCTCCTTTTCCAAGACGACCATGAAGTGAGCTGTAGAGTCTAAAACCGCGGTATCGCCAGCCGCCGTCTGACTTCGTTGCTCCTAAAGTAGTGTTATTATGGTATGAATGAAATCTGAGCGAGGTGAACGCCGTTACCACGGCCTGCACTCGGCGGCTCACGTTACCTCAGTCTTGGATAGGGAGGAGGTACTACACGCTACACGCTACATCCTACACGCTGTACCATTTTAAGTAAAAGTACAAAAAGTATTAGCATCAAAATATACTTATAAGTACCAAAAGTAAAAGTACTTGTGCAGATTGGCTCATCTCACAATTATATGTCTGACTTATGTTTATCCATCCAATAATGTGTTCATCACTTTTGCAGCTGGCTCATTTTCATAATACATCACAGTTTATTTGTTGATTATATTTTGTATTAACTGGAATTTGCAAAATAACTAAAGCTGTCAGACAAATTTAGTTGAGTAAAAAGTGGAGTGGAAATAAAAAGTTGCATGAAATGGGAATACTCAAGTAAAGTACAAGTACCTCAAGAGTTTTCAGCATCCTCTCATTTGTTTGTGGTCATTAAATCAAAGTTAAGGGATAAATATTAAAGGTTTTAAAGGCTTCATACCGCATCGTTTGAGTCATTTTGAATTTTCTCTCTCTTTCAGGGCAGTAAACTATGGATCATCATGGAGTATCTGGGTGGAGGTTCAGCGCTCGACTTGGTGAGTTTTAACTTCGATTGATCTAATTCAGTAAAATAGGAAAAATTAAAGATCAGTCATGAGGAAAAGTGTTTTGTTGTGACTCATTTTGTAATGTGTAATATTCTGCTATGGACTGTATGTGTGGTGGATTTACATTCATGATAATTCACATTTTCTCTGAATAAAGTCCAATAAAGTTATTGAACTAGAAGGGCACTGTGAGAGCGTGGACCTCCACCAAGGCCATGTCCTGTCTCACAGTGATGAAGTGAAAAGTAATTCTTATATCCGCTGCGTAATTTGGATCTGCTCCAAAATTTTCCTTGGTCCCCTTCTACCAAGATTCATGGAAACTGGGCCAGTGGTTTTTTTCCGTAATCCTGCTGACAAACAGCCAAACCGAACTGAAAATATGAAAATCTGGACCAGATAGTTTATGGGTCCATGAAACAGCTGTTCAGATACAATGATTAGGAAGCTGGAAATGGATTAAATGCAAAGAACGGAGTCTATATAGTTATATTTAGTGTCTTTGGTCTCCTGCTGCTGTGTTGAGTCTTGTTGTAAATGAAACTGAACAGGGTGTGTTGGAGTTCCTACGTGCAGCCTCCGGCATGTCAAGTGAGTGTTTTATATATGTGTGTGCGTTTGTTTGTGTGTGTTTGTTTGTGTAGCTTCGGGCGGGTCCGTTTGACGAGTCTCAGATTGCCACCATGCTGAAGGAGATCCTGAAGGGACTCGACTACCTGCATTCTGAGAAGAAGATCCACAGAGACATTAAAGGTATGCAGACTGTGCAGTCTGGATCTGGATAATAATAATAATACTAATACTACTACTACTACTAATAATAATAATAATAATAATAATAATAATAATAATAATAATAGTGGTAGTCCACTGATTTAGTGTTGCACCTCAATAAAATTTGGGGTTCCCTGATTTCCATTTAGCCCCATAGTGGGATGATCCGCTCCAACAGATGCTAACGTTAAGCTCCAAAAACACTACACTTCCCCCTGGATGCTAATTTTGAAACATTTTCTTTACCAATAACCAGCCATCATAAACCGATTATTAGCTGTTAACCGACAACATTTGTGCCTCGAATGCAGCAATGCACCAGCTACATTACATATATGCCTATATGAGCACAACAGAAAACTGAGTCAATAGTTCACCATCAGGAGAGTTACTGTAGCAGCCACGGTGCTGCGTTCACTGTCTCCAGTTCACCATCAGGAGAGTTACTGTAGCAGCCACGGTGCTGCGTTCACTGTCTCCAGTTCACCATCAGGAGAGTTACGTAGCAGCCACGGTGCTGCGTTCACTGTCTCCAGTTCACCATAGGGAGTTACTGTAGCAGCCACGGTGCTGCGTTCACTGTCTCCAGTTCACCGTCAGGAGAGTTACTGTAGCAGCCACGGTGCTGCGTTCACTGTCTCCAGTTCACCGTCAGGAGAGTTACTGTAGCAGCCACCATGCTGCGTTCACTGTCTCCAGTTCACCGTCAGGAGAGTTACTATAGCAGCCACGGTGCTGCGTTCACTGTCTCCATTTCACCGTCAGGAGAGTTACTGTAGCAGCCATGGTGCTGCGTTCACTGTCTCCAGTTCACCGTCAGGAGATTCATTGTACTTTATTGTCGTACAGACGTCAAGAACATTAAGTTAACCTAAACACAATTGTTTAGGATCAAATATACACTTGTCCAGCCTAGAAAACTGTAGATATGCCCATTAGATACATTAGGTTGTAAACTGTTGTATGTAAATTTTATATATATTATAATATATAGTATTGTATGTCTATCTATGTATATATCTATATATCTATATATAGATATATAGATATATGAATCTACAATAGAAGTTAGAAATAAATTGGCACCTGTAACAAGCCTAGACTCAACCAGTGTCGTAATAACAATGATGATATTAATTCTGTGTAGCTGCCAACGTCCTGCTATCGGAGCACGGTCAGGTGAAGCTGGCGGACTTCGGGGTGGCCGGTCAGCTGACGGACACGCAGATCAAGAGGGAAACCTTTGTGGGAACGCCGTTCTGGATGGCTCCGGAGGTCATCCAGCAGTCCGCATATGACTCCAAGGTAAGACACCTGTCATTATCGCACCTTCATCGTCCACTTACAAGTGCAGAAACACCATTGTCCAATCATAGCTCAGAAACTGTGATTAGGCACCATGGGTTTTTAGGGTTGTGTCTCGTATATCACCAATTCCAAATCAAAAACACAAGTAAAAGTGTGACGATGTTTGCGCTAACATATGCTGCTAAAGTTAGCACGTCTGGCTAACTTGTTACAGATTGTAGTAACCTAGTGCTACTTCAAAGATCAAGATTTAGCATAACAATAACTGCAGTGTAACAAATCTGCTTCACTCTAGCTTTAAAGCTGAGCCTGCCACAACCTAAAAATCACATTAACGCGTTAAAGAAATGAATGCCGCTAACACGAATTTGCCTTAACACGTTATTGCATCAACTTTTACAACCCAGAAGCTAAAAATCAGAAGCTTGCTAACGTTATTTGAATGTGTTGTTCATGGCTAATAAAAAAGAATGAGTGGAAAAGGGGCGTTTAGGGAACTCTGATATCAGAGGACAAAGCTGGACCGGCCCATAGATACCCATCCTTAAATACAGCTTGGTCAACACATTCTGGGACATTTTCCTTCTTGTACTTATGGTACAGGCCAGTGTAATCTTTTTGCACGTTACTGCAATTTCCGCACCCGTATTCCTGTGTTTACTTTTTTAGAAGTAGTAATACCACAGGGTAGAAATACACTTAAGATAGGATAATCCTTTTATTAGTCCCACAGCAGGGAAATTGCAGGATTACAGCAGCAAAGGGAAACAGTGCAAACAAGAGGCATCAGTAAAAAAACAAAAAAAACAGACAATAAAGATAATGAGTAAGTAAACAGTAATAAAGAAGATATAAAAATAGATCGAATGAGTAGTTGGAGTCACATTGTTGCACATATGAATATGAAATATGTAATTGTTACAAGTTACTTTTCAGCATCAAATTATACTTAAAGCACCAAAAAGAAAAATACTTATTTTGCAGAATGCCACATTATTATAGTTAGGATTCATTAATGTATACATTACTTTAATGCTGCAGCTGGTAGGTTTATATTTTAATTACTTTATATACTGCTGGGTAGCTTCTGAACTTCCCACTAGCATCAGTAAAGTTTTTAGCTCTCATAATACATCTTAATTTATTAGTTGATTATATTTTGTATTAATAATCTGAATCAGCAAAGTAACTTGAGCTGTCAAATAAATATTGTGCAGTAAAAAGTACAATATTTCCTTCGGAGATGTTGTGGAGTAGAAGTAAAAAGTAGCATAAAATGGAAATACTCAAGTACAAGTACCAAAATCCTGCTTTAGTACAGTAGTTGAGTAAATGTACTCAGTTACATTCCACCACTGGTGCTGTTCGTTGTGTGGTTCTGTTTTAATACTCGTCAGCACACAAACTTTCCGCTCATTGTGAAGCTCATCTGGCTTCATTCTGCACTTTATAGCCGTGCGTCATGTTTGCGTATCGCCGTGGCAACCTCAGCCACGTGGTTTAGTTGTTGCGTCTGGCTTCGTTTGCATCATTTCCACAGTGTTTTATTTGCATCTAATAGAAGCACCCACAGAGTCCTGTTGTCTGGACTTCAAGTCAGAATAAATGCCTTTTACATACATCTGGAAGAATCAACTTTAGTCCCACCATGAGATGTTTAACCCTCAACTATCCTCTTTTAATTCTGGAGGGCATTCCCTCGTCTGTCTCTTTGTTGGTGTATTTGACACCAAAGTCTCAAAATAAATGAATGACTCTGGACAAACCCTCATACATTCATAGCTGCACCTGCTGCGATCGAGCACACAAAAGCAAAAAGGCTGGTTTAAATAGTTGGATGTGATGCCTAATAACAAAGTAAACAGACGTCTTTTCATGAAGTTACATAACAAGGTGTCGTCTCCTGACATGCTTTCTGTGTGTGTGTGTGTGTGTGTGTGTGGTGTGTGATTTGGCGTGTTTTGGAAATAAGGTAAAACCATCAGGGTGTGTGTCTGTTGATGTGGTTTGATTCATGTCGGTGTCTGTAACGCGAGTTGCACATCTGGAAGCAGAACGACAAAATAAAATGTCTGTCAGAACTTCTGTCTTTATAATTATCTATTTATTGTAATAACTAGTTCTTTTATTTTCACTATTCAAAGATGTACTTTGATTTTTGATAATCATATAATTCATGAAACAGAAAAAATGAAAACAAATGAACTCTTTGATCTCACTGTCATGTTTCGAAACACAATTTTTGATATTTGAGGGTTTTAAGAATAAGGCTGGCGCATATTCAATATTTTATGTTATTGTCAACAAATACAGTGAAAAGGTGCATTAATTTACTAAAGCAGCTGGTCACTGATGTTTTTATCAATCACAGTTGACAGTTTAAGATAGCTGACAGTGTACAACAATCGACAGTTTACAGATATTTACTGCCTTTTTGTTTTTATGGCGGTTGACAGTTTACGACATTTGACAGTTTATGGAAATCAATTGTATTTACGACAGCTGACAGTTCTTGTGCTAATATATGCCAGTTCACAGTTCGTGGCCGTCGGTAGTTTTTACAGCAGTTGAGGTGACAGTTTTTATAGCAGTTTATGGCAGTTGACAATTGCATTAAAAAATAGGAATATTAAATATAAAATATAATTTATTGTACTTACATTTACATTTTTATTATAATATATAGTACTGTTATTTTAGGAATATGCATACTTAGTATATTTATTTATTTTATTTTAGATTAACACTTAAGTGAGCCCTAAAGAAGCCCCTGCAGTACTCCAAAGTACCCCTAGGTGTACTAGTACCCCCTTTAGAGAAGCACTGCTCTGTGGCACAAAGGAATTAGAGATATCAGGCTTCACAGAACAGACAGCACATTAGTGGGATCAAGTTGATCAGAAGAAGAAGAAGAAGATAGATCTCCTTTATTAGTCCCACGAGGGGAAATTCAATTTTTTCACTCTGTTGTTAACTTATACACGGTACATGCAGACCTGAACACACACATGCACAAACATGCATCAATGGAGAGATGTCAGAGTGAGGGGGCTGCTCCTGACAAGCGCCCCGAGCAGTTGGGGGTTTGGTGCCTTGCTCAGGGGCACCTCGGCAGTGCACCTCTCCAGCTACCAGTTCACACTCAGTTCTTGGTCCATGTCGGGACTTGAACCGGTGACCCTCCGGTTCCCAAGCCAACTCCCTACAGACTGAGCTACTGCCGCCCAATCACCAGTAACAAATGTAAACCTTAACCAAGGTTTCTGCAGATGTGTGTCCATTCCAGAAAGTTTATGTAGTCACACACACACACACACACACACACACACACACACACACACACACACACACACACACACACACACACACACGCACGCACGCACCATCACGAAGACGTGTGGTGTGTGTTGCGTCCTGCTCCAGGCTGCCATATGTTCAGTGTGTAGCAGTAATGGAGCCGGCAGCAGAGTTAACAGTCAAACAGCGACCGAGCATCCTGATGTAACGTGACCCTGAGCAGCCACAAGAGTGTGTGTGTGTGTGTGTGTGTGTGTGTGTGTGTGTGTGTGTGTGTGTGTGTGTGTGTGTGTGTGTGTGTGTGTGTGTGTTACCTGGGCCACCACATGGTCACTGGAGCAAGTTGAAAAGATGTGACATTCAACCTTTGTGCATGTGTAACGGGTCTGAGTGTGTGTTTACATTAGTGTGTGTGTGTGTGTGTGTTGTTGTTGTTGTTGTTGACATGGTTAGTGGTGTCACCACCTCACTGTTTCACTACGTGTCAGAAATAAACTATATAAATAAATAATTATATAAATAATTTTGAAGTTAATTATGAAGCAAAAATATCAAACGTTTTATAATTCAGTTCCTGCTCCTCATATTTGAGCATTTGCTGTTTTCTTTCCATTTTTAAATTATTATGAACTGAATATCTTTTTGAATGTTGGTCACACACAACAAGCACTCTGATCTTTAGATTCATCCTTGTCTTGATTCTGTCTCTGCAGGCCGATATCTGGTCGCTGGGCATCACGGCCATCGAGCTGGCCAAGGGTGAACCTCCCAACTCAGACATGCATCCCATGCGAGTGTTGTTCCACATCCCCAAGTCTCCTCCTCCGACGCTGAGCGGAGATTTCTCCAAGAGCTTCAAAGAGTTCACCGAGGCGTGCCTCAACAAGGACCCCACCTTCGTAAGACACACTCACAGTTTCCATCCTCCTGCCCTGCATGAAGGATCTGCCTCTGCTTTCATATGCGTTTACCCTCTTTAAACCGAACTTGTGACACTTTCTGCCAAGCAAAATAACTGTTTTATACAGTCTTATACCCTTAATCGATAATAATAATTTTTATTTCTTTCAGAACAAAGTGCCTCTCAAAGGACAACAAAACTAAACAGACGTCATAACATAAAACAGAATTTATGAGAAATAAAAGAGAGTTCAAGGAAATTAAAATTCCGTTAAATCAGGAAATGCTCTTAGATAAAAGTATGTGTTAAGAAGGGATTTAAAGGAGTTTACGGACTCAGCTGACCTCAAACTCAAATACTGTACTGAAGTGTCATATTCAGGTACTTTACTCAAGTATTTCTACTTCATGCTACTTTCTACTTCTGTTCTACCACATCTCAGAGAGAAACTTTGGGCTTTTTACTCCACTTCATCTGACAGTTGTAGCTACTTTGCATAAAAACCAACCAGCAGGATAATAAAATTAAAAATAGTTAAAGATTAAACCAGTGACTCCCAGCATTTTTCATGTGTGGCCACTGGCAGACTAGTGTCTAGTAGGGCTGCAGATAAACATCATTATCAATGATTTGTCTGTCAGATATTTTCTCGATTAATCGATTAGTTGTTTGGTTTATAAAAAGTCTATGAATCGATAAATAAATATAGATCGATTAAAGGCCAGACTAAAAAGGTGAATGACAATAAATAAATAAATAAATAGATAGATAGATAGATAAATAAATAAAGCTTAGTTAAAGCCAGACTAAAAAGGTAAAATACAACAAACAAATAATTAACAAGATAAATAAATGAATATCTGTTAAAAGCCAGACTAAAAACATAAAAATACAATAAATAATTAGCCAGATAAATAAATAAAGCTCAGTTAAAAGTCAGACTAAAATGGTACAATACAACAAATAATATAACAATGTACTACTACTAAAAAAAAATACTACTAATAAATACTATTCTTTTACTCGTCATTCAGGCAACATTATTTGGTCAAAATTATAGGTTGTCTGTTACAGTTTTTAAAATGTGCTACTGACATAAAAATAATGAAATAGAAGAAAACACCAACTAAAATCTTGCCATCATACAGGAAGTTTAATGAATGATATTTTGATGCATCAATACAAGAAAATACTGATTTTATCTGTAATTGTCTGTCACAGCACTGATTTTTTTTGTGACTTGTTTTCTGCTGTTAAACTCAATTCTTATGTAGTTTTGGAGGTTTGAGTGAAATCAATGTATTCTCGTGTCCTTCAGTGTGATTGTAGCTGCGTTGTGCTGCCCCCTGGTGGACTAACACCTCCTCTTCTTTCTCTCTTATTTTCTCCTCCTCCGTATATGAACCATATAAGAAACTGTCTTCAGATAAGTACATTTTCGTCCTGAATCCTGCTGTCAGCCTTTATTTTCTTCATCTTTCTGAGACTAAACGCCACTGAGTGAAGTAAATAAGTAAATAAACTCTCCCTCCACATGCAGCGTCCAACAGCCAAAGAGCTCCTCAAACACAAGTTCATCGTCAAACACTGTAAGAAGACGTCCTACCTCAGCGAGCTGATCGACAGGTACAGGAGGTGGAAGGAGGAGGGGCACAGCGACAGCAGCTCTGACGACTCAGACGGGTAATCTGATTACCTTTGTTGTGGCGAACTTTTTGAAAGCTCAGATGTTGTGCGTGGTGCTTAGTGGGTAACGTGAGTGTGTGTTTTCATGTGCAAAGTGAGTCCAGTAATAAGGAGAACAGCGAGTCACCTGAGTGGTCCTTCACCACCGTCCGTAAGAAGAAGACGGAAGGCAGGAAGGTCCTCAACGGGACGGTCAGTACCAGTAATTCAGTGTATACGTACTCTGTGTATTTATACACAGAAACAGCTTTTCATAGGTGGACAAATGGTTGATGCTCACCATGTTTTTTCTCCTTTCCTTCCTCGTCTTCCTCCTCTGTACAGGGTCAAGATCAGCTGAGTAAATCTGCCAGTCTAACCACAGTCATCTCTCCTGTCTTCACTGAGGTTAGTCTACACACACTTAAGTCATGGCAACATAGCACATGCCAAAACCAGCCGTATTTACCGCCATTTTCTGAGGCGTTTTACGTCTAAATACATGTGTGAGTTAGGAGTCATTTTCCTGCCGTTATAAAAAGTGAGTCTTGGCTCTTTAATTATGTAACGCTGAAAACATGACCGAACGGACTCGCAACTCGGCATGTGTTGTCATCAGGAGTTTAATCACAAGATATTCACATTTTGCATAGTTCAATCAATCAATCAAGTTTTATTCATATAGCACGTCATGTGACAGGCATTCACTCAAAAATAAAAACAAAAAAATGGGCAAAAATACGTGACAAATGTCAAATGCCAAACAAGATAAGAATGTATTACAATAAAAAGGGAATGAGGTAAGAAGGTATTACTGTTTATTTATTTCAAAATGTATAGAGGATAAACCCCATGAGATGCACCGTCTCATTTTCATTTAAAGACATGAATAATAATGATAATAAATTCAAGAACAAAATAATGAATATAGTAGCATCAACAAAGCCGCATCGGCTCTCCCTCCATCCCATCCCAGACCACACCAACGTAACATGAAAATAATTAACATAAAAATAATGATGAAAAAACAATAAAGTAAGAGTTCATAATAATAATAAAATACAATCAAATAAGAACAAGTAGATTTAAGATAAGCCAGCAAAGAGGTCTTAAAATCATGAAAAGAAGTTATTGGTCTGAGTAAATTTGGCAAATCCTCCAACTTCCTCAGTTCAGGTCCTGTGAAAACAGAGGTGCAGACGGCAGAAGTGTTTTTTTTTTTTTTTCTTGTAGCTGAAGCAGCAGCACAAGGAGCACTCTGAGCAGCGATTGGCCATCGAGGAGCTGGAACGCAACATCCGATTGGCTGAAGAGGTCTGTCCCGGCATCACAGACAGGATGGTCACACATATCATTGCCAGGTACCAGAAGTATGTCTTTCTCTTCCCTTCGTTTCTTCCTCTGCTTGTTCGCTTGCTCGTTTTATTCGGCTGCTAAGCTTATTACACGTCTGGTGGTTGTTTTTTTTTTCATTAAAGGGCAGGTCCATTAATTAATTTATTTATTTATTCAGAGGTTTTTTTAAATGTCATTCTGTAGCTTCACAGCAGAAGACCTGCAACTCATGTTCTGCAAGTTAAAATAACTGTTTTTGTGAATGGAGTCTGGTGTCGTAGCTTTGAAGTCGGCAGTATTATGGCCACAGTCCCCCGTTGGAAAGGGCTGTCTGATGTGAAAATATGCTAAATATAGCGTACACGTAAACATATTTAGGTGGCTAAAATAGGTTTTTTTTTTTTTACGGAAATGACGCGGCTATATTATTCTCTTAAAAGTCACATTCAAAACGTCTACATTCAAAAACGCAGTAATTTCAACTGGTAACTCGTCCACGGCCACTTTACCTCGCCATCAGGCAGCCTTTCCTACTGGGATTTGAAACCATTATAGCGCTCTCTTCAAAGCCACCAGACTCCATTCAAAAACGCAGTAATTTTACCTCAAAGAATGCAGCAGTATAAATAAAACCCTACTTCAGAAAAATCCAAACTAACCGTTCCAAACTTAGCCAGCGTTGACTCAGCTAGTCCTGGCCTTCTTAACCTTTTATTCAAAGCCTTATTGATTAGCTCGTTTCTGCTGCCTTTCTTTTTCTCCCTCTCATCCGTCATATTATTCAGAACAAGATTGTCTGCATCGACCTCCGTCGGATTATTTGTTAACCGAATGTTTTTCTCTCCGTCCATCTCGACTTCTGTCGCTCTCCCTCAGATTCACGACCAACTGAAGGACCCGAAACAGGATTGGAAAAGGACGTTGTGTGAAGAGAGACTGTGTCTCCGTACGGTGACGCTGCTGGATGATTTGGAAACTGAGGAGATTTGCTGTGCGATGTCTCCTCGCTGTATAAAAACATCTCACACACACACACACACACACACACACATGCACACACACACACACACTACTAATGTAATATATACACTATATAATATAAATATATATATTCACTGCTGCAGGTTGATGACCTTTTTTCTCCTCGAGTTGGATTCAAGTTTTGCCACATTTTTTAATCAACTGGTCTGAAGTTTTGAAAAAACAACCAAGCTGTCAGTTGGTTTTCGGTTCCCCCTTTTTAGGGTCATGAACTTCTCTTTTTGTTCAAACTTAACACCTTAAATAAGTCTATACAAGTTATAATTAGACTTAAAATTACCATCTTGTGCCTTAGTTATTTATGCTATTAGTCATTTTCTAAAAGTAGACGTCACATTTGGAGCATATGTCTTTTTTTTTTGTTGTTGTTTTTGTTTTGTTGAAACCGTACACAGAAAATTTTATATAAGAGGGTTCTCGTCCATCAGCAGTGGTATATTTTGTGTCATGACTTGCCTTGACTTTGTAGATGTTTATACGTTTGTTCAGTAGCACTTGAGACAGATTATATGCCAATATTACATATTTTTGTTGTCTTCAGTAATGCTTTAAATTACAGTACCCCGGTCCCGGAATTCAAGTCGAGGACAGGTCTAACATGAAATATTCAGTTATATTTGGTCATTTTAACTGATTTTACAGCAGTGGAAATTACAAACGCTGTTAAATATGTAATCCACCACTGGAACAACTTTTAGTTTTACTGACTGATTCATATAGTAATTATTTTGAACATTTAAGATGAAAAACCTACCATAGAATTTAACACACTTGAAAACGCTGTGAAAAACTTGTGAAAAACAAATTTTTAAGAATCCAGACTCTTTTTTTGGGAGCTATCAGACTCTCACTTAGCTAGTAGCCTGCTAACAAGTAAGCTAGCTAGCTAAATGCTATAGCTGTTTCCAGGGTAACTAGCTAAATCGAACTATTTAAATATGTCTAAATTCCTCAAATTTGTACAAAATAACATTAAGAATCCAGTCAGTTTTGGGAGCTACCACACTCTAGCCCGGCCAGCAGATTGCTAGCAATTAAGCTAGCTTGCTAACTAACTGTTGTTGTAGGGCTAGGTGTTTCCAAAGCTACTACATGTAGCTATGTAGATATGTTTAAAATCTTCAGGTTTTAGAAAACAACAATGTCAACAATGCAGACACATTTTTGAGAAATACCAGAATCTAGCAGCTTAACTAACAATTAAGCTAGCTTGCTAACTAACTGTTGTTGTAGGGCTAGGTGTTTCCAAAGCTACTACATGTAGCTATGTAGATATGTTTAAAATCTTCAGGTTTTAGAAAACAACAGTGTCAACAATGCAGACACATTTTTGAGAAATACCAGAATCTAGCAGCTTAACTAACAATTAAGCTAGCTTGCTAACTGTTGTAGCTATTTCCAAAGTAATCAGCTAATTTTAACCATTTGTTATGATCTCAGGTTTATTAAATTGTAAAAACAACTACTTTAAGCATCCAGACTAGCCCAGCTAGTAACTTGCTAACAACTTGCAGTTTTTGTAGGTCTGTTTCCAAAGTAATTTGCTAAATTTAACGATTTATATATGTCTAGAATCATCAAGGGTGTAAAAACAACAATGTTAAGAAACCAGACCCATTTTTGACTCACTTTGGGAGCTACCAAACTCTAGTCCAGCTCGGCAGCGAGTAGCATGCTAAGAAGTAAGCTAGATAGCTAGCTGTTGTTGTAGGCCAACTGTTTCCAAAGTAACAAGTTTAACTATTTATATGTCCAAAGTCCTCAAGTTTATTTAACTGTAAAAATTAAAATTTGAAGAATCGAGATCCAATTTGATTAATTTTTGGGAGCTACCAGTCTATAGCCCAGCTGGGCAGCTAGCTTGATGGCTAACTGTTGTTGTAGCTGTTTCCAAAGCAACTAGCTAAATTTAACTAACAGTTGTCTAAAATCCTCAAGTTTATTAAACTAATGCTAGTTAAGACAAAATTACGACCCAAATATTCAAAATGGCAGCCATATAACATTAATATAGTTACTTGTCTTTGGTAACACAACCAGTAGCATTGCACAACTGTTAGCGTAAAAATTAGCAGTTTAAATGGTTGAATTGGTCTGGAAGTAAGTCGACTGTTGGTTAAGATTTCATTCGACGATTCATATTCTGGGATGTTCAAAAAGTGTCAGTAGGAATAAAACTTAAAGGAGCATTTTCCAGGATCTGCAAGCAAGATGGAACCGCACAAAGGTCTTCCACTTGCTCAAGAAAAGGCCGTGTCCTTTTTCAATATGCATCAAGTTTGGGAAAACATTGTTGAGAACTACGCGTTGATTCGTAACATAATGCTTGATGTGTAAGGACCATCATTGGAAAGTAGCACAGGTCCTTTTCAAGAGTGTGAAGGGAGCTGTAATCAAAGGTATTACTGATAGTTCGTACCAAAGACACTATAAAACTTGGTCCCTGTATATTTTTGTCTTTTTATATATCATAAGGGATATGACAGTGCTTTGTTGAGGGGGGAAATGTAAAATGAAAGATGTAAGATTTTGCAGAAGTGTACTCTTTTGTAGCGGGTCTTAGAGTTTTATGAATAAATATTTAAGTTTGATTGAGAACTATGTCTCAATTGTTTCTGTACTTTAATGTGATTTTTCTGAAGGAAAGCTTAAAAGAAATTTTGGGTATGAGTAATTTCTGGCAATATTTGCTGTTATCTCATTTCTGTTATTGCAATAAGCAACTTATATAATCTGCTTGGGTGAAAATACCCAACAATATGATAAATGGTAGAGAACATACCAGATGAATTGGTAGGTCTTATTGTATTGTATTAATTTGACCATACTTCTCTTCTTCCTTGTATAATCCTTTATTGGCACAGTTGCTTAAACCAAAAAAATCAACATTTTTCTACAGAATTGACAAGAAGCATTCATATAAAATAACAGATATCAGCTACATCAAGCATAACTTTATGCAATAAGTTTTCCAAACCTACGTTCGCATCACACAAACAAGACTTCATATTAAAGTCTTAAAAATATCCAACCGATTTTTTAGCAAAGTCGCTGTGTTCTGAGATCCTGGTTTCATTAGTTGTAGAGCAGTTGAGTAAAGATAATATAGACCTGCTACAAGGCTGTTGTGGAGATTTAAAAAAATGGATGTTATCCCATACAGCTGTGGACTGTCAACACCAGATGCTTCAATTAAGTAGGACACAAAAATCCTTTTTGATAATCAGTTCCAGCACAGATGGAGCAGAAAAATCCACACGCTAATTTTAGACATTAAGCCTGATATCTGCTAGCTAGTGATAGCTACCTGGCTACACGGCGGAGTGAGCAATACATTATTCACACATTAGTTTGGCCCTAATGAAGCGCAACTGTTTTGACTGAAATTAACCTTTTTGTGTATCTTGTGGTGACTCAGTTTTCACTGTGCTGACATTTTACACATCACGCAAAAACAGAAATTTAAATCAATTCCATCCATCCGACTGGCACATACAGGTATCTCGCAAAAAGTCAAGGCCACACCCCCTTTTGGGGGATAGAAAACTGAAGATCCCATAGAGTTCAATGCCATTTCACGTATGTTTGGATTATAATTTTTAGTTTGTATGCATTCATCTCCTGTCATACAAACGTCTGTTTTATACACGTCTAATATTTGCGATCTTCCCTGAACCTGAACGTTCGCGATACCTTAATAAATTTATGTTGATTGCTGCCATGTCCCATCCCCTGTCTTCCCCCGTCCAGTACAGTATTGTTTATCCAGACTTCCCTACATATTTGATTGAATCAAGTGTTGTCTGTAAATAACCAACGTGTTAACAGCCAACTGTTTAATCTACAGGCTGAGATTTAGCTGGAGATGACAGTAGCAGCAGCCTCCCACTCAAGCTAATCTTAGCTAGCCATGCCTTTCACTGTCACTAGCATCATTAAGCCGTTTAGCACAGACTGTGAATAGTTCATATATGGGCCTCAGATCTCAGTGTGAAAGCCTCGGTTAACCTGCTACACAACAAATTTACATTATTTTCTCTGCTGTGGCAGCAAGTTTCAGCCTCGGTGATGATTCCATGCTTGTCTGGTCTATAACTTGGAGCCTTAAAGTCTATTATGTCTTTTTTCGGGCATGGCGGGGGAACAAATCGGAGATCAGCACGCTTTTGGATTTATTGTTGGTGCATCCAACTACCCAGCAACTCTTCGGCATAGTATTATTGTTATCACTGGTTTATTTGAAGTAGAAGTTTGGAGACGTTTCAACTTCTTTTCTTCGTTTTCCCCCAAAAGGTGGCGTGGTCATGCAAGCCTACTCTGGATGACGTATTGCCGGTCTGATGCATACTGTATGTCGTCCAGCCCGAGCACTATAGAGTGCTTCAGGGATGACATATTTTTGTAGGCCATGAAGTTAGCATCACCCTGGTTCCCTAGACAAAAAGTCAATGGGATTGTTCCATTGGGTTTTGGAAAAGATAAGCTCTGTGGCAAACAAACATACATGGTACTTAGATGTTTTATTCAACAAGATAATCTTAACAAATGAACACTTTTATGACTTGCAATCATCAGAAGTAAAAAGCTAACGTAAGGCTATAAACAAGCTACACCACGGTCACATGAACGTGAGTATACATGGTGAGGCTGTGAAGGAGGAGTCGGCTTGATGACGTTTAGTACCATCTGTTAGCCACTTGTTAGCAACCACCTTTTAAAGACTTCAAAATTCACGAGTGGGGTATTTATTGATGTATTTTATGTCTCTTAAATCTCTTAAACTTGTGTTAACCACAGATCTTATTTCAGGCGTCTAACTAAAAACACACTGACTTTCAGACGAGGGAACGAAGCGTTAAAATGCTAAGTCATTTCCAGGTTTTAGGACTCATTCCTGTAGCATTCTATAACCAACTGAACCGATGGCCAGATACAGAAATGAGACCAAACTTGTAATAATCTGTAAACCAGACCGAGGCTACTACAAACTGTGGGACCTTGATGGTCAGCTTAGTGGGGTACATTTAATAATCCTCAAAATTTGCTAGCTTGTACCCGTGATGTGGCTACTAAAGAGGTTTTTTGATAAAACAAGGCAAAAACAGTACATTTCATCTGCCAATACACCTCAGAAACAACACACTTCTCCTACTTATTACAATTGTCTTGTTTATTCTACAGTCTGTGGTGGATATGTTTTATTTCAAAAACCATCCTGCCAGTGTTTGAGTGTGATCATATCATGAACCTTTGTTTTCATCTTTAGCTACAGTGTGACTTCAGTAATCTTTGCAGCACCTTTAGTATCGTCACATCGCCCCGTCATTTCTTTCTTGTCTTCTTGACCCTTCAACTCCTTTTTTGCTTTCTCCTTCGCTACTCCATCATCCAACTCTTCCTCTTCCTTCTCATCCAGTTGGAGGCTCCCAGAGGAGAACCTCATCCTGGCTAGTCCAGCGGGCCGTACCGCTGTCCCCAGCGGGGTTGGTGGGCAGTAATATGGGTAGAAAACCTCCGGGTCTGAGTCGCTGTAGCTTCCCGCGGTGCCTCCGATCATGCATAGCGAGCTGGGCCGATCGGGCAGGGGGGAGGAGTTCAGCGGGAGGTAGGTGGGTCTGGAGGGGCGTGTCAGGTGGGGGTAGTAACCAAGGGGACGGAATTCTGAGGCAGGGTTAAAGGTGGGGTTAGAACTCCTTGAGAGGTGAAACTTGACATCCGGTTGGCTAGCCACACGGCGAGGCAGCCCTGGGAGGAAGTTGGAATCATCGCTGTAATGCCCAGCCTCTGTATGTCCAACACCCAAGAGCCTCGCTCCATTGCTTCCCGGCTGGTAAACCCGGGCCAATCCCAGCCCGCCTGAGCCAGACGGGCGGAGGCTCCTCCTGATTGGCGAGAGGGACGGCGAATCGTGGCTCCGCGGATAGAAAGGCGGCCGCGATAGGCCATCCATCGTTACATAATCCTGCCTCCTTGCCTGAGGGAAACGCTCCAGTGAGGAAACGGCAACGTAGTCCGACAAGTAGGGGTGTCGGTTGAGAGGCGAGGAGCCAGCTAACGGGAATGTTGGGAGGATGGGGTGATACTGGTAGGCAGGACTGTTTGGGTAGAGAAGAACCAGCTGCTGAGCGGCATCCGGGTGTGGCTGTGGATTGGGTCGACGCCGTGACCGGTTGCCATACACACCGGCTAGCCTTTGGGCTTGGCGCTGCGCCCCGATCCGCCCCCCTCTCATGTCGTCCATCACAGATGTGGAGGCAGATCTTAACTTGGGCGAGGGGGTTGATGGGTCTAGAGATGGAGAGAGGGGCGAGACTTGAGTGAGGGGGCGGGTCCTCTGGGTGACCTCGACAGATGATTGGCTGCGTTTAGCTCCTCCTCCACCGAGTTCGATGTCAACGCCTCGGTGATGTGGGTCCAGCTCATCCTGACTGCAGACCACCAAGGCATGACCTGACCGGGTGAACGGGTGGGAATGCTCGTACAGCTGAGGAGGTAAAACACACAAACACTGGACTTTAATGCAAATAACAGTTATTTATTTTCATTATGATTGGATTGTTCCATGAAAAGGTCAAGATAATATCAGAAAACTTTTGAAAACATTTGGCCTTTTTGCTTCAAAAATTACACAAATGATTAATCAGTAATCGAAATAGTTGCTGATTCATTTTCTGTTGGTCAACTTAATGATTTATCGGTGCAGTTCTACTTCTTACTGTGTACAGCATTATGTGCATAAATGTCAGTTTTTATTACTTGTTTGGAGACGTCCGTGAGGAGATCAGGAGAAGAGCGACACTGTCTGGGATCGTAGTCCGACTGACAGTAAGTCCTGGATAAAAAGCAAGAAGACAAAAAGACATAATACATACAGATGATGAGAATAACAAAATTAAGTTGCCTCTATCCTTCGTGAGCTTGTTTGCTTTACATCTTTCCAAAATGTTTTTTGGATACATTATTATGTATATAAAGACTGGCTGTAAATGGCTAAAATATACAGACTTGACAGCAATTAATACTGGTCTTGTCCTTGGTTTAAGGATCAGTGCACCTTTGTCATGGTGGTATTTTTATAAAACAGGTAAAAATTGTGGCATCACAGTCGGTCAATGTGTTGATGAATTTATTCTGACCTCTCAAAGTGCGAAGGCTTCTTCTCCCCTGATCCCATACACTCCAGCAGCTGCTTCTGTGTCCGTCCACTGCCAAATAAAAAAGAAATGAATAGTCAAATAGTACATCATCATCATCCTCTTTAAGCTTACAATATAGCATTTGTACGCCACGCAACAAAACTATGGTAAAGTCCATAATCAGGTTTAGACAACGAAACCACTTAGTTAGGTTTAGAAAAAAATGGTGGACTTGGTTGGTGTGTAATCTAAGAAAAATACATATGGTAACAACATAACAGTACAAAAAACATGTTATAAACATGTCCAAAAAAAACATGACTGTCGTCCCTAACATAAAACAAAACCTCAGTTTACTGGTTAAAAGTGTTTGTCATTAATACAAAACATTTACTATGATGTATTATTAACGGTTAAGCTACCCAACAGTGTATGGAGTAATTAAAATGAGCTCCACCTCTACTAGCTGCACAGTTATGAGCATATTAATGCATCAGTATTTATAGTCCAATAATATAATTACATTATTCTGAAATGGGCCATTCTGCATAATGAGATATATATACTTTCTGTACTTTAAGTATAATTTGATGCTAATACCTTTTTACTTTTACTTCACTAAAATTTGAATGCAGGACTTTTACTTAACAGAGTATTTTTTTTTTTTTTTTACGCTGTGGTATTTCGTGATCTAAATACTTCCTCCAACAGTGTATATAACTACACTTTATGAATACACAGACACAAGGAAATTCATATCACAGCAGTGTGTTTTACCTGTATCTAAAGCTGGAGCCTTTACAGGACAGCAGCGTTTTGTGTATTGTCTTCGGTTCCTCGGCCAGCCTGAAGAAGGCGTGGTACTCCACACACGTCTTCCAGAAGGACTTGCACACATCTCGACTGGCCATCGATAACTCCAGTGTGTCCTTACACGACGGCTGGATGGACAGACATCAGTAGACACATACAGTATGTGCACAGAAATAAATATTGAACAAATGCAGTCACACAGCTACCAGTCCTCCCATCCAAGGAGTTTAAAACAAACGGGCCTCACCCCAACTTTGTCGTGTAGTTTGATGAGGAAATGTTTGCGCTTGAAGCTCAGCTTGCGGATCTTCGCCCAGCTGAATGTGTTGATTTTGGTGTTTCCCTAGAAAGTGCAGAACAAAAAGATCCATTGACATTGACAGATGTAACACACTCATGTATAGCAACATGAATTTGGTCACTTTCAGATGTAGGTGTAGGTGTAACCTGTTGATGGCTCTAGATAAAAGTCATGGGATCACCTTAGCCTTTAGGATTCATCCTCTGGACACCCTGAATGGCTGTACCAAACTTTATGGCAATCTCTCCAATATTTGTTGACATATTTCACTTTGGATCTGGCGGCAACCTCGGAGTCGGAAAAGTGAATTCAGTGCTGAAGTGTCTTTAACCTGCATTCTGTCTAACAGCCAGCAGGGGGCGACTCCTCTAGTTGCAAAAGAAGTCTGGTTGTATAGACGTCTATGAGAAAATGATCCTACTTCTCACTGATTTATTACCTCAGTAAACGTTGTAAACATGAGTTTATGGTCACTAGTTTCACGTCTTCTTGATGTTCATCATGATGTTCATTTAGTAAATTATGGTCCATTTAGAGTCAAATAGACCATAAAGCAGGGGATGATTTAGGGCGGGGCTACCTTGTGATTGACAGTTTGGTACCATGGCGTTGTCCAGTCTGGGAGTTGTCTGTGTTTTAACTTTAACTCTTTACCAGTGTTTCCAGTTCATGAAAGTTAATTATAACATTTTAGTCACTTATAAAAATGTCTTATTCAGCGTTCAGTTGTACTTAGCTCCACCCTGTTGTATCACTTCTGGTTGTAATAAACCCAAGTTGGAGACGGCCAAAAACCCATGATGGCAACAACCAAAAACAATATGGCAATGCCCAAAAAACAGATGGCAATGTCCAAACATGAAAATGGTGATGGCCGAATACCAAGATGGCCTTGGGCAAAAAGACCCAATAGGGTGACAAATTAAAACTAACATGGCTACAGCCAAAAGCCAAGATGGTGACGGCTGAAAGCCAAGATGCGGTCCATGCTTTGGACCAACAAACTAACCCTCCCTTGAGCTGAGCTGCTCCTGTGGCTCCAAACAGCACCTCCTGCTGGCAGAGTAGAGCTAGCTTCATGGACCATATACCTGAAAGACCAGTACTCCCGAGTGTGTGACAGCCAGGTTGATCCTCATTCCCTCCCCGTCGTGAGCAGGGTGAGGCCTGATGCCGTACATGTCCAGCTTCCTCGCCACCTCCAGCAGGTGGATGTCGGAGTCTCCTGGAGACATGCCTCTACACAGAGAGAGAGAGGGGGACCAAACAGGTTTTAACCAGTAATGACGTTGGGTGATGTGTTTTTGGTGGCTATGATTTGGAGTGAAGGTAAACGCATCCGCAGTGAAAACTTCCACACGGTGTGTACCTGTGTTTCTTATGAAACTTGGTGATCTTGTGGTCTAGATATTCCTGATTGGGGACGTACTGCTTCATCTCTAAATGGTGAGCGTCCAGATCCTCGTCATAGTCCCCGAGCTCTGCTGCAACACACACATTTACATAAAATCACACCCTGTACAACAATGTTGACATGTAAATAAAAATACTATCAGCGTTCACATAAAATAAAGTAGGTTTCCCCCCCTGTAAGCTGAAAAGTAACTAAAGCTGTCAGATAAATGTAATAGAGTAAAAAGTACAATATTTACCTCTGAGATGCAGTGGAGCAGAAGTTTAAAGTAGCTCAAACCTCGAATTAAACACTTGAGTAAATCTACTTAGTTACTTCCCACCTGAAAAAAATCTACATAAAGAAATTATAGTAGGAGTACTGTAATAAACAGATGTCTTTTAATGCTTACCCTGCAGTATGTGAGAGACCAGCAGGGCGGCGCTGTTGTCATTACAGGTCAGACTGCCGTTGGACAAGTCCTGCTTTATCTGTAAGGCAAAAAGATATCTGCACACATACACAGAGTTAAAGTTGAGCATGAATCATATCAGAGGACACTGAATCCTGTTTGTGTATGACACCGTCACCTGGTGAGGCCTCTCTTTAGCTGTCCAGGATCTGGTGGAAAGAACTTGACTATAAACCTGAAGAACAGATCGTTGGTGTCTGATGAGAGAGAGGAGACAAAGGAAGGAAGTATCATGGGTAAAATATACAACAAAATAAAGGTTTGAACTGAGTAACCTTCATAGTCCTCCAACGCTGGATCCAGTTTTCTTTATACATCCATGCCGACCTCACACTACTGCAAACTCATAATGAGCACTCTGAATGATCATAGTTTCAGCTCTACTCATTTTTGCTTTATTTCAGAATAAGAGCACAGTGTTATTCAAGATAACTTCATCCAGGATTAACAAATCAATCCTCTCACTGCTTTCAAAGAGTCAAATTAGCTGGGTCAGTATAAAGAGGATTATTTTAGCCTGAACCAGCTGCTTTGGAAACTTACATTTAATCTGTTTGGCCAGCGGCTTCAGCAGCTCCAACCACACCTGCAACAGACAAACACGTTAGGCATGGCGGAGAAATCCTGAATCTTCTTTACGTGGGTGTTTGATTTTCTCACGTAGTTGCCGCCGTGGTGTCTGAACTCCAGTCCGAAGTACTCTTTCTCCAGCAGCTTCAGATGACCACACACTTTGTTGAAGAAGTCGCCTCCTAAAACCTTTTGCTGAGGGAGAATTAAAGATAATGTAAGAGAGCAAAAGGGATAATTGGATTTTTTAATTGAGATGCTCTTAAACCTGGAGTCCGGGGACACTCAGGGGACCCCAGATTATGTGCTGCAGCTCAGTTTCTTTTTGACTTAGTTCACTTTGCATAATAATGAGAGTTTATATAATGCTGTGTTCATATGAGCTGGAGGTCCACTGAAAAAGAGGTGAGAAAAGTAAATGGTAGTGGGCCCATTATTTTTTTTAAAAAGTTTAAATAGCATTCTGTAGATTCAAAGTGGTGTTCATGATGTTTTCAGTTCGTATTTTGGTTGAAATATGTACGTTTTAGCATCAGAATGCTATTTTTCCTTCAAGCATTTCTAATGCTGACCAGCTAGCGCAAGTGTTCACATTGTTGATAACCTTAATGATTAGGTTGTTAACAACAGAGTGGGCTTTGCCATTTGAATAAAAACGTAAAAGAACGCAGATGGAGCAGCCTTTTCATTGTGAATGAGCAAGAATTTGTAGTGCACTTTCCCACCGGCACATTAATGCACAATAATAGAAATTAAACATGAAATAAACTAAGATCAACGTGCTTTCCAGTGGACAAACTAATAACAAATGCATCATATCTATTTGCTAAAGTGTGACACAAAAGATCAGAGAGGACGTACACAAATAATTAAATGTGAACAGAGGTGATGGTCATTGTCAGTTTATATATAAGACCCAGTAAAGTCGAAACGTTGCTTGTTTCAGTCCAGTAAAATATAGGAGGGATGTGCATTCAATAACCTTCCTATATCTCATCCTTTCCTTCTCTTCTTCTTGCCTCCTCTCATCTCTCTAATCACCGATATAGTGTTTATGCATTGCAACACAAGGGTTTTTTCTTAGTGTTAGCTGTCTGCTAGCTGGCGTTTAGCACCCCGGCGGGGGTCACTGGACGCCCCTCATTAACTTGTCATGAGAGAGAGGAGGAAGAGGAGGGACCGAGCAGCTGTAACCGATTATAAAGAGAACACCGGCCTAACCGGTGATTACTGGAAACAAACGGCCACCCCCACAACAACAGAGCAGTTAGTGTCAGTAGAGTGGGATAGAGTACAATGGAGTGCAACTTTACTGTCCAATCAGCTGGCTGGACATCCATCTGTGGAGCATGTGATGGAAAACAACAAGGAAAAACAACTTTCCTGAGCGGTAAAATAAGTTTTTAATCTTTAATTGTCTCTTTAATGTTAAGATATAAGGCACAACATTCAGACTGACGGTACAGCTTCAACCTATAAGAAGAATATCTTCTCTCACATGAAGCCATAAAGTGGGATAATGTTCCTGATATCAGGTAGAGGATTAAACCCACACAGCTCATTACTTTTAATTAGCTCCACCTGTTCGGACTTACTGCCAGCCAGTAAAGCTGCACCACACCGCTGTGTGTAAGTTATAATCTAATATATTTATCAATGAAGGTGTATTCTTGTGAACTGTGTGGTTGCTACTCATTTTATTCTTTTAATTAGTAGTAGTATTCATTTATAAGTAGTATAGGACTTTTAAAGGTGCAGTATGTAGGATTTGGTGACATCTAGTGAGTACTCCTCCACTCACTCTGTTTACAAGGCTGCGGTAACGTGAGCTGTTTTGGCTAAAACCCCGGTAACGCCGTTCGTCTCGCTCAGAGGTCACCCTTATCATTATAACACTACTTCTACTTTTGGCTGTTGCCATCTGTTTTTTTTGGCCGTCACCATCCTGGGTTTTGACTATCGCCATCTTGGTTATTTGGAACCAGAAGTGACACAAGAGGGTGGAGCTAAGTACAATCAAATGCTGAATAATTAACTTTCATGAACTGAAAACACTGGTAAAGAGTTAAAGCTCTAAGACAAAAACACAACTCCCAGACCAGACAACGCCATGGTAGCGACCTGTCAATCACAAGGTAGCCCCGCCCTAAAGCATCCCCTACTTTATGGTCTATTTGACTCTAAATGGACCATAATTTACTAAATGAACATCATGCTGTGTTGAAGAAGACTTGAAACTAGTGATTGAGACCATAAACTCATGTTTACAACGTTTACTGAGGTAATAAATCAGAGAGAAGTAGGATCATTTTCTCATAGACTTCTATACAATCAGACTTCTTTGGCACTTCACCATCAGCGTCACTTTTCAGACCACTGAGTCATTTATGCATCCATCTTTTCTCTTCCTCCACATCTTGTCTGATCATTAATTGAGATTTTGCCCTGAAGGCTCGAGGATCAGACTCTCTCTGTCTCACCCACATAACCTGAAAAACACACACACACACACACACACACACACACACACACACACACACTTACTACCTTCTCTGTTAAGTAGATAAACTATATTTATCACAGGGTGGGCAGAGTTTATTTTTGTCATTCATCCATCCATCCATCTTTTTTCTTTCTTTTACTGTTTCTTCCTTCATCCTCCTTCTCTTGTAAAGATGCTCCTAATGTCCCTGAGGCTGCTGGGAAACCGACTACTTTACTAACACAATACCCCCCCCCCCCCCACACACACACACACACACACACACACACACTGAAAGTCTCTTTTTAGGTTGCCTAACTGCCTCGCAGGCGACGTCACCATGTTGGAAAACGCCAGCTGTCTCTGTGCTGGTGAATCACATGACTGTTCATAGACAGCAGCGTGTTTACGTTCTGCGTCCAGCTGTTTTCACGTCACTCACGCTCTGTTTGACAGCTGGCAAACATCTGCAACTGTTTGATCCTCTCAATATTTGTCTGATTCATGCAATTTATTTTAAGATATTTCATTAACATGTTTAGTTCTCCATATTTACTTCCAGACATTGTGAATCTGTACCAAACAATCTATTGCAGTCTAAAACAAAAAGCCTTCAACAAATATTATTATATTTTATATTATATTTGTTCATTTTAGCCTGACAGTTGTCGTGCTGCCATGTTGGATTACATTTATCTCTAAGATCCCTTACAAAAAAGAAGTTTATTCAAGTGTGCTATTAGTATACTTCTTTTAAACTTAAAACAAGGAGTATAAGTATGCTTTCAGTTTCCTTTTTATGTACTTATCAGAGTTAAACTTGAAAATATACTTGAATATACTTGGCTCAATCCGACAAGTATACAGAACAGTTCAAGTATACTTGGTTTATCCCAACAAGTGTACAGAAAATTCTAAGTATACTTGACTTATACTGACAAGTATACAGAGCGATCTAAGTATACTTGGTTTACACCAAAAATAGAAGAAGAAGAAGAAGAAGTATACTTGGTTTATACCAACAACTATACAGAAAAGTCCAAGTATACTTGGCTTATACCGACAAGTATACAGAACGATCCAAGTATACTTGGTTTATACTGACAAGTATACAGAAAAGTCCAAGTATACTTGGTTTATACTGAAAAGTATACAGAAAAGTATATTTAAGTACTATTTAAGTACTATAAGTACTACACTAAGAAAACCTAAGTGTACTTGCAGTAGAAACTATTAAATTAATTGTTTACTGAGAGTATACTTGAAAGTGTACTTTCAGAAACAGAAAAAATGGGCTGAAGTACATAACTAGTAAACTAACAGTATACTTATAAGTTCACTTGCAGTATAGTTCAGATTTTAGTTGCAGTACAAAATACAGCTTGGTTATAAATTAGTTTTGTACTCTGAGTTTACTACTTTTACATTTAAAGAATACTTTTATAAACCAAAAAGTGGGCCGATTGAGGCCCAAGAAGTACTGAGGCAGTACTAGTACATTAGTATACCTATCACATAAAATATACTTGGGAATATACTTAAAGTATACTTAAGTTTACTTCCACCAGATCTCTGTTTGATTTATGATAATTCTGATATTTCATGTGTTGGTGAGAAAGTTTAGCTTTCATCACTTCTAACAAGTAAATTAAACTTTATCACAAGTTTTATTTACAAGAAAAATTATAAATGTGAACAACTCTGAATTGAGCAATTGTTCATCATTTAAAATGATAGGTTTTTTTAATTATTTTTATTGGACCTGGATGTCCTCTCCTCCATCCATGAATCCATCCAGCCCTTTCCTTCATCAGTTTATCTGCCACTTATTTTCTTGATTAACTGATTAATTGTTGGATCTATAAAATGTGAAAAAAAAACAGAATAAAAATGTGAAAAATACCCATCATAGCTCCCTAAAGTCAACGGTGACGTCTTGATGTTGCTTGTTTTGTCTGACCAACAGACTTAAACTCAAATAAATTTAGTTTAATATCCTTATTTTACTTTTATATATTTTGTATTAATAATCTGAATCTGCAAAGTAACTAAAACTGTCAGATAAATGCATGAGTAAAAAGTACATTATTTCCCTCTGAGATTAAATGCAGTAGAAGTAAATTTAAATACTGAAGTAAATACAAGTACAGTGGCCTAGTTGAGTAAATGTACTTAGTTACACTCAGACACAGTGTCCTATAGGTTGGATTATACTGTAATAGTGATTTCCATGTGGAGATTTTCACTACATGCAATATTAAAGTATAAATATAGTTTATAGTATAAAAATCCTGAATCCAGCCTGACCAGGATGAGAGAGCAATGTGGGGTTTATTTAATAAATCATAAATATTTTTAAAAATGCAGCAAACAGTCTGATTACCTTAAACAAGAGACTGGGTTCACATGTGCAGAGAAATAAATCATTTATCTCTACTGGTGTCTAACTTACCTCCACCTCGAACGTGCGCTCGCTGTCGTCCAGGAAGACCACGCGCAGCCGGAGCTTGGTCTCCTTGGAGACCCGGGACTTGGTCGTGAGGCTCCCGAGTCTCCGGGTCCGCCGGGGCCGGTCCCGGTCCCCCATCTCTCTGGGTCGCTTTCAGGAGGGGTTAAAACAACAACAGAAACCTTCCGTTACATCCATCATCCCGGCGGGAAATCCAGCAGCAGCACGACGGCTTCACGCGCTCCTGCTCATTATCCCCCTCCTCCTCTTCCTCCCCCTCCTCCGCCTCCTCCTCATCCTCCTCCTCTTCCTCCTCCGCCTCCTCCTCATCCTCTTCCTCTTCCTCCTCATCCTCATCCTCCTCCTCCTCTTCCTCATCCTCCTCCTCTTCCTCTCCGGGATCCGAGGCTGCCGCTGGAGCGCGCGCTCTCCAGATGTCTGATGGCGCGCTGACCACAGCTTCTCTGTATGTACTACACTGGAGCAAGTACTGCAGTCACAGTTATACACCAGTAAAAGTACTGAAATATCATCAGAAACATGTACTTAAAGAATTAAAAGTACAATTACTCATTATACACTAGAATAACCCCTGCAGACCTTTATTGTTATTATTATTATTATTATTATTATTATTATTATTATTATTATTATTAGCACTACTACTACTACTACTACTACTACTCTACTACTACTGATGCATTAAAAAATATTAACAAAGACAACCAGTAGTGAAAAGTACATTTCAAGTAGTGTACTTGAGTACGCTGAACTTACACTTCATTTGAGTATTTATAAAAATACTCTGCATGGAATAATACTTTATGTGTACTTTTTTGTTCAGTTACAATGTTTATAATAGTTAAACATACTGAATTTATGAACATGTCATGTTTTTTTAATTTCAGGGGTTTCACTGCTGAACACGACGTCTCCTGAAAAGTCCATTCTGACGGTATGTGCTGGAGTTTCACACCATTCGTATCATATTCTTCATCTGGATGTCTGGATAAAGAAAACACATTTTTACTTAAATTTAGTGATTTTTGCATTAAGTCTGGTATTAATATGGATGTTCGGATCAGGAACGCACTTTCTTTACATTAAATTTGATGATTTTTACATTAAGTCTGGTCCTCATTTAGATGTTTCTTATAAGGAAAACACATTTTACTTAAATATAGTAATTTTTGCATAAAGCCTGGGACTAATTTGGCTATTTGGACAAAGAAAACACATTTTTGCTTAAATCTGGTGATTTTTGCATTATGTCTGGTTGGGTGTAATTTGTAGTTTTCCTTTCTTGTGTATTTTCTATGAACAGTTGCACAGGGATGATGCTGTACACACAATATGGGCTGTCACTCGGGTGTGTGTGTGTGTGGGTGTGTGTGTGTGTGTGTGTGTGTGTGTGTGTGTGTGTGTGTGTGTGTCCTCCATGGGAATAATATGAATTTCACGGTGGCTGGACGCTTTTAGAGGACTGACCTGTCCTAAAGTAGGCTAGTAGTGCAATGCCTCCACTCGCCTCCAGCATGGACTGAGCACTTAGAGTGTGTGTGTGTGTGTGTGTGTGTGTGTGTGTGTGTGTGTGTGTGTGTGTGTGTGTGTGTGTGTGTGTGTGTGTGACACATATTGGGATGACACACATGTGAAATGTTGGTCAAGTCATTTTCTGTTTCCTTTGTCTGTTTCTATGACAGACACACACTCACACCATACTAACAATAGTCAGCTATTAGATTAGATTAAACTTTGTACAAGTACTATTTAGCTTCCAAGCAGAAGTATAAAAAGCAATACAGTGCAGAGTATAAATATAATAAAGTAATGAGTAGATATGAAGATGAAAGATGTACGATATGTACATGAGCAGCAGTTACAGCTATATAAAGCACAGATATAAATACAAGTATAGACAGTGAGATACTGGAGGCTACAGTATGGACAGAAAATAAACAGTATGACATTATTAGACTGTTAATACTGAAGCAATGTTAGAGCAGCATGTTACTGTTGGAGCTAGTTTAACTACTTTATATACAGTTTAGTCCAGTGGTTCCCACCCTAGGGGTCGGGCCCCTCCAAAAGGTCACCAGATAAATCTGAGGGGGTCCTGAGATGAAGCAGTTTGGATACACAAATCTGTTTTCATCATTTGGATTTTTCTCTAATTTAGCTTTTTTTACGTGATAATCTGAACCTTAAACAGTCATTTAAAGGACCAATTGACTGTAATACCAGTAAATCGTAACATGGCCGTGATACGTCATCAGAGATGAATGAAACGTGTTAAATTGAAATACTGGCTTCTCTGCCAACAATGCTTCAGCCAGTGTGTTCTCATTTGAAATCTCCACTCTGGTTCGAAGCATCTGTTCTTGTTTTGGCTGGTGGGATCCGTCCTCTGCCCATTTCAACACCTCGTAGCCACATATGAAACAAATCAGCATGCAAACGCACCTTCTGCAGCCATGGAAGCAAACAAACCGGATCAACAGAGATAACGTTAACGTGAGGTTCTACCCAACCTGGAAAGCCTCGACACATCTCTCAGTGGTCCGTCTGCAGCTATACAGAGGACTATATAGTGTTAGTGGATATACAGTGGACTATATAGTGTTAGTGGATATACAGTGGACTATATAGTGTTAGTGGATATACAGTGGACTATATAGTGTTAGTGGATATAGAGTGGACTATATAGTGTTAGTGGATATAGAGTGGACTATATAGTGTTAGTGGATACAGAGTGGACTATATAGTGTTAGTGGATACAGAGTGGACTATATAGTGTTAGTGGATATATAGTGGACTATATAGTGTTAGTGGATACAGAGTGGACTATATAGTGTTAGTGGATATAGAGTGGACTATATAGTGTTAGTGGATACAGAGTGGACTATATAGTGTTAGTGGATACAGAGTGGACTATATAGTGTTAGTGGATACAGAGTGGACTATATAGTGTTAGTGGATATATAGTGGACTATAT
>CAMQGK010000008.1:16752500-16757500 GCA_947000775.1 Pterois miles
ATTTCATTGTTTTTATTTTAGTTATAGAAAGCTGAAATCTGGATTTCTTTTGCCCATGAGTCAGCTCATATAAGAGGGAAATTTAAGCCTTAAGTTTGCCTTAAAGATGAACAAACCTACTGATCAGTAGGTTAAATGTCTCTAAAATCACTTCTTAAAAACCATTTTAATAGACTTGCTTTAATGTGAAGTCATCTTTTTATCGTTTTGTTGATTTTATTTAGTATTTTTCTTTTTATTTAAATTTTTTACATTGATATGTTTTTATGTTTCCTATCAGTGTTTTTAGCGGCTTTTTGCTGCTTTTGTTTGGCTTCAGCTTTCTGTTGTTTTATTGACCTTGAGTTTATGAATTAATTTACTTTTTAATATCATTTGATTATTAATTTGTTTTCATGATTATTATTATTATTATTATTATTATTATTGCAGTCATATACAGTATGATATAATATAATATTAGAAGATATGAGTCAATGAAAGCAGGGCAGTATGCAGTTATGTACCACAGGTATACATTATGTGTTTACAATATGTATACAAATATACATGCAGATGTGTTTGTGTGTCTTTTTTGACTAAATGTTATTTTTGCCCCTTAGAACCAGTTTACGATGCCAGAGGTCAGCAGACTTTGGTCCCCAACCCCAGTGCCTCTCTTTAGGACTGTGCCAGACCAGGACTGGCTCCAGGAGGAGGCTCCTGGTCTTCCTGTTCCAGGTGAGGTACTACTACTGGGTCTTGAGGGAACAATGGAGCATGTGGTCGACAGGGCGGAGTGATGGTGGTGACGGAGGTGAACCTTCATTTACCAGGCAATCTACGTTCCAGCCCTCAACTATGGTCATGACCTTTTGGTAGGGACCGAAAGAGAGTCATCGCCGATACAAGAGGCTATAGAGTGGACTATATGGTGATTTAGTGGATATATAGTGAACTATTTAGTGATTTAGTAGATATATGGTGATATATGGATCAATCACAAGGTAGCCCCACCCTAAAGCATCCTCTGTTTTATGGTCTGATTGACTCTACATGGACCATAATTTACTAAATGAACATCCTGCTGTATTGAAGAAGACTTGAAACTAGAGATTGAGACCATAAACTGATGTTTACAACGTTTACTGAGGTAATAAATCAGAGAGAAGTCGGATCATTTTCTCATAGACTTCTATACAATCAGCAACCAGAGGAGTCGCCCCCTGCTGGATATTAGACAGAATGCAGGTTTAAGGCACTTCAGCCCTGGATTTGCTTTTCAGACCCGGAGGTCGCCCACTGATCACATCATCTGTTGGATGTGGAGATCTTTGTCCTGTGAATTTGGATGAAATCCTGATGTCAACATCTGTTGACCTCTTGAGGGGAAAATCCAACATCCTGGCATTTCTACAAAATGAAGCAAAGGAGAGATGCAGCGTGACGAGGAACGAGGACATGATGTGGAAAAAGAACGAGGTCTGATTGCACACACACACACAACACACACACACACACACACACACACACACACACACACACACAGCAAGTGTGTACTGATGAAGGATACGCTGGAAAAAAGCTGCACAGAACAGAGCAGGACAGGTGCAAACCATTAACCACTGTACGGAAAGTCAAATAGCAGAGCTGTGTGTGTGTGTGTGTGTGTGTGTGTGTGTGTGTGTGTGTGTGTGTGTGTGTGTGTGTGTGTGTGTGTGTGTGTGTGTGTGTGTGAGAGAGAGAGAGAGACAATCACAGGAAACCATTTAATGTCGCCGCCAACTTATCACCTGAGCCTGATTCAGTAAATTCCACCCGCCTGCTCCACCCTGCAGCTCAAAACAAACACGGTGACCTCCTTCCATCACTGCAGATGCTTCTTCTTTCTGATATTCATTTAATGGTTCCTTTTCGTTACAAGAAGATTTTTTTTGCCGCGTGTTAATGTCTTTATCTTGATTAATGTGACTGCAGAGAAAGTCAGCTGTTAGTTTAAACTTAATTTGGAGGGAAATTATGGAAATAAGAGAAGCAGGAAGCTGAGTTGAGATGTTTCAGCTGTCCCGTCTCGTTTCTCGTAGTCTCTCTGAATGTGTCGCGCAGATCTGTGTGAAATCACAAAGTTTTGATGGATTAATGTCACGCTGTGAATCAATACTAACACCAAAACTCCAGCCTGCATCAGATAAAGCATATTCCTATACAGGAGATGTAGTTTCCTGGTGTCTTTTCTCAGGTTTTTTTGGTAGATGACGAGATCGAAGGTGGGTGATGCTGCTGAGTTAAAGGAATAGTTCACCGTAAAAACTATATAAATAGCATACAGTGTTTTCCTCACTCTCTATGGTCCCTGACAAAGTTTTCTTTCGAATGGCGTTAAGGAGAGCAGAGCGTCTGAGAAATAAACACAAACAGACTTCAACGGAGACCAAACGAAAAGCAGCAAAAAGGGTCGTAAAATTTCTCTAAAACTTTCTAAAAATCCTGTGAAATCCAAACAACTTTTTTTCACAGAGCATTTCCAGTGAAGGAAATTTGTTGCGCACTTGTTTCATAGAGAGGTGACGTCGATCCCCCTCCGGCGGACCCCTTGGGACCTTGTTTTGGAAAAATATGAATGGTACTACGAACTATCCCTTTAGACTGACCAACAGCTCCCATGTTCTGAGAGGTAAAACTACTGTTTTTTCAACAGAGTCTGGTGGCTTTGAAGAGAGCAACATGACAACTTCAGTCCCTCATTGAAAAGGGCTGTCTGAAGGTTGCAGTAAAGCAGTGAGAGTACTTTAAATATAGCGTACACTTGATTTGATATTGATTTTTTTTAGGCGGCTAAAATCAGTTTTTCTGCTGCTCCCGTCCACGGACGTCTTAACCTCGCCGTCTTTCTGACGAGGAACTGAAGCTGTTACATCGCTTTCTTCAAAGTCACCAGACTACATTCACAAAAACACTAATTATACAAACAACCCGACTTTCAGTTATTTACAAATTTAGCACAGCAAACGTTGACTCAGCTAGCGTTCACATTATTCATAACCTTATTGATCAGCTTAGTTTGGTGGCCTACGTCACTGCTGTTTGTTAACGGCGGAGTCTGTGGCTGCAGTGAAACAATGACCTTCTCATACAGTAAACGAGTGTGTACATAGTGTGATTGCATCGCTTTGCGTCCCAGTGATGGATGACCTTCTGTGTCTGAGCCGTTTCCTGTGCTGCTGGGAAGTCGTCAGGCCGAGCTGAGTTTAAAAACATATCTGTGATTGTGTCACATGCACGTTTACGGCTCGGAGAAGGTGAAATGAATTAGTGTTTCCTGGCAGCTTAATGGGAGAAAATGGAGGTCTGATTGTAACGATGGGAAAACTGAGAGAAAGCTGATGACAGAGATCATATCTGCTGGGAAAAACCAGCCGGCTGCTCTCTCTCTCTATTCTTTCTTTCTTTATTCTTCATCTTTCCTTCTATTTTCTACATTCAAACATAATTTTTGTCCCGTTTTTATTTTGTCTTTTCATCTCCCTTTTTCTTTTTGTTTTGTTGGCTGTTAATATTATGACTTTTTCTCTTTAATTTCTGACTTTATTCTCATTATATGACGTTAATACAACTATATATATATACACACACACACACACACACAGACAGATACACTGTAATTTGCAGGCATGCACACGGATTAGTTTTATATCCCGTCCAAACACAGAGAGCATAATTTGGTCTTGGGAAAGGATGAGGAAAAGAGGATGAAAGGAAGGAGGTGAAGAGAAAAGAGAGAACATAAATGAAGGCACTTGATCACAAGTCCTCTTTTATCTTGTGCAACAGGCAGGGTTAGGAAATGAGACGAGTGCTTTTTGTCTGAGAGGGCAAAGCAGAAAAAGGGATTTGTCTCCAAATGCAGCTGTAGCAACAGGCTGAGTGTGTGTGTGTGTGTGTGTGTGTGTGTGTGTGTGTGTGTGTGTGTGTGTGTGTGTGTGTGTGTGGCTAAATGAGATACTGAAACAGAGACATCCTCACGTCTGTTCTTGACTGATGAGAGCTGAAAATAGGATTTGTCTTTGAAACAGAAGAGGACGGCTGTAAGCCAGTTAAGACGACTGAAGGGCCCATTTCACACCGAGCAAATGGAAGTCAGTGTGAAACGTTTGTTGAGGGGTTTCGCTTTGACAATTAGAGGGATTAAAAGGTGCAGATTTAACACTGCTGTTTCTACGATACTGTTGGCTAAAAAACCTCCAGGGTGGGTGAAGTGTGGAAACGATGGTCTCACGTTGTGGTGGGAGAAGTTTTCCGACCCTTCACTTCAGTCAACGTACCAGTACCACACTGTAAACGTCCTGCATTCAAAACTTTACGTTACTAAAAGTATGTAAGTATGATTCAATATGTACTGTGATTTTTAAGTGTTGTGATTTAATACTGCCATTTTTGTTAACTTTTTAAACACTGGACCATGAATCATACACTTCTAGGGAAAGATCTAAATGAATACAGTAAAAATGTTTGATTTTCAGCATGTGTGTAGTCAGGGAAGTCAAATCTATCAGGATCATTGTCAGGAATTATTTATCAGATTTTTTGCCATCAACCCAAAAAGCAAAAGCATAAAGACATTTCCCTCACAGATTAGTGGTGTTTTCTTATCAATTTATAAGGGACATGTAATGTTTTATACTTCTGCTGAATATAATCCAATAATCTGATTTCCATAGATGGATTTTGTATAAACAGTTCCCTTTGTTAACACCTTATTTTGAAAAGCAGACGTAGTCCCAGGTGTCTACTTCCTCTAACTCCTCCAAGGTGGTCTCTAGCTCTCCATCAGCTCCGTTCTCTTTAACCATCCATGGTCAGCTCCATCGGGGCCGTCTGAATGCATTTAACATAAATGTCAGTATATGGAGCTCTACAGTCGTAGCGTCGGCCCGTTGGACCACGGAGACGAGAGCGACGGCCGGCCGGACCGCACGTTACCGCCGTACGATAACGTTTCCTGTCCGTGACAGAGTTAGCGT
>CAMQGK010000008.1:16762500-16870000 GCA_947000775.1 Pterois miles
TAAAGAAAAGGTGGTTTAACTGCACTATAATTAATTAATAAAGTTTTTTTTAATAATTAATAAAGGTTCATCTTATCTTATCTTATCTTATCTATCTTAATTCATGTTTCCGATAAGAGCTGCAGCTCAAACACAATTAATTTTGGTGATATATTGACACAAACATGAAGAAAAGGCGCAGTAATATGACAGCCAATCAGCAACAAGCTTGGAAATTTGATTAAAATAAGAATTTAGATGAACTTTGAGGTATTTAGCTTCGTTCAGCATCGTGTCACTTTCAGCTTCGTGTGTGATTATTAAAGATGCAAAGTGTGTGTGTCGCCTTTTACCAGGCGTCTTAATGACGCCGCTGCTGAATCAGCAAAAACAGCCAACAGAGTGAAGAGGATGAAAGATGGAGAGTCGGAGGGTGATGGAGGGGGGAGAGAGAGAGAGAGAGAGAGAGAGAGAGAGAGAGAGAGAGAGAGAGAGAGAGAGGCAGAAAGAAAAGATGAACAGGAGATTTAAACACAAAGAAGCTGTGAGAAAAGAAAAGGGACGGCATAAATCAGGAAATCATGGAAACACTAGATGAGAGGGAGGGAAAAATAAATCTAAAAATAATGTAAAATGTGATGAGAGATTGTGACCATTAAAGAATAAATAGAAGGAAGAAGAAAAGAGATATTTTGGTTGAAGAATTTATTCATTTTTAAGTAATTTTGAGTGTTTTTGCTGCAAAACAGCACGTTTCATGCCTGAGTGTGCGTGTGTTTTAGTGTGCATCAGTGTTTGTGCCAGCCTCATGCCAGCCTTGTGTGTGTGTGTGTGTGTGTGTGTGTGTGTGTGTGTGTGTGTGTGTGTGTGTGTGTGTGTGTGTGTGTGTGTGTGTGTGTAAACAATAGAGTTGATTAGGCGTTGCGTGGCAGTGACAGCGCTGAGGGGAGATGATTAATGATTCTCTGTTTAATGTGATTAGTCCATTAATACCTCCTGTGATGGCTCCGACCGGCTAACACTGGGGAAAGGCACACACACACACACACACACACACACACGTATGCACACACACACACACACACGTATCCACACACACACACACACACACACACACACACACACACATATTGCTGTAATGAATCATTAAGGAGGTCACAGAAAGGAGTGCTGCTGTAGTTTCCTGTTTGAGACTCAGTAGTGTTTTCAGTTAAATTCTTCTGTTTAATGTGATTTTTTTCATTAATAATGTGACACACACTTTAAACTGAGATGTGAGTGTGTTAGACGTCCTGTAAATGTTCTGAAAACTGACACCACAACAAAAAAATTGGTTTTAGCAAAGCCGGTGTGGAAGTGCCGGTGTGGAGGATGCAATACCACTAATGGCCACTAGATGCTGCACCCAGACATAATTAGCTCCATAGTGACATATTCATCCATTGAATATGTCTGGTCATATTCTATATGTTCATATTTGTACATAAATCCCAGGAAAAACTATTAAATTAATAGAAAAAGTCTCAAAAAAATGCACTAATTCCTCCAGTGTATATAAGAAGTGGACGTCGTCACTGACGTCATTCATTGGTTTGTGGATTGCCGTTTTGAAGCCTTGAGTTCAGCATTTTGGTTGTCTCCATCTTGGATTTTTTGCAACCAGAAGTGACAGGAAAGGGTGGAGCTCAGTACAACTGAACACTGAAAACCCGTCACCATCCTGAGTTTTGGCCGTCTCGAGCTTTGTAATTGGCTGTTGCCATCTTTTCTTTGGCCGTCTCCATGTTGGTTTTTGTCAGTTGTCATCTTGTATTTTGACCTTTGCCATCTTGGTGTTGTCCCATTTGACCGGTTTTGGCTGTCACCATCTTAGTATTTGGTTGTCACCACCTTAGTACTTGGTTGTCACCACCTTAGTATTTGGTTGTCACCACCTTGGTTTTTGGGTCTACCAAAAATGGGACCATAATTTACTAAACGAACATCATGCTGTATTGAAGACTTGAAACTACCGACTGAGACCATAAACTCACGTTTACAATGTTTACTGAGGTAATAAATCAAGTGAGAAGTAGGATCATTTTCTCATAGACGTCTATACAATCAGACCTCTTTTAGCAACCAGAGGAGTTGCCCCCTGCTGGTTGTTAGAAAGAATGACAGTTTAAGACACTTCAGCATTGGCTTCACTTTCCAGACCTGGAGTTTCCCGCTGCTTCTATTTGTTGTTGTTGTTCGGAGGACTTTTGCATGTTACATGGACTTTGATGAGGGAACAGAAGAAGTGAACTGCTCCTTTAACTTCCTCTGCTGCCTTTGATCAGTTCAGACTTGTCAAAGCATTTAGGTTGTTGCTGAAAGAGTTCACATTCTTCCAGGTGAAATTTCCAGCGTTCGACGTCCGAGAGAATAAACCCCCTCGGAAATCAAATGATTCTTCTTCTTCTCTCTGGCAGGTTTGAGGAGGAAACACAGCCACTCTGCCAGTTTATCGCCGTGGAGATCAATCTGTTTACCACCAAAGACACACAGCCAGTACGGAGAGAGAGAGAGAGAGAGAGAGAGAGAGAGAGTCCCAGGTACAATAAAACACTTTTATTAGCATCAGCGCTTTTTATGTGCATCTGTACTTGTTTGCATTTCACCCAATCGTACTGTTTTTTTGTGTTAATGGAGTAAGTTTTGACTGTTAAACTAATCGACTGTGAAGATGATCAATAGTTAACATTGTATTGGTGTGTGTGTGTGTGTGTGTGTGTGTGTGTGTGTGTGTGTGTGTGTGTGAGAGAGAGAGAGAGAGAGAGAGAGAGAGAGAGAGAGAGAGAGTCTTAATCTAACCAGTATAGTTAATATGTTGTTCTCATACTCTATTAGCCACTGTTGACAGCCGATGATTGATCTTCTCATCATTTTTCCCTCCAACACCCTGCGGGTGTGTGTGTGTGTGTGTGTGTGTGTGTGTGTGTGTGTGTGTGTGTGTGTGTGTGTGTGTGTGTGTGTGTGTGTGTGTGTGTTTAAACCTGACTTCATGTCTGTTTTTTCGTGTGCAGTGAGGTTGTGTTTGCTAGCTCCTGTGGTGTGTCTTTCATTATGCTGTTAAAGGTACAGGGATGCAGTTAGCATTAACGTTAGCATGATTTAAGTACTCATAACCCTTGTATGTATAAAAAACAGGACAGTCAATCAGTTAAAATTGTTAATTGTGATTAATTGCAAACAAATTGCAATACTGTTATCAACATGGGGTTGGGCAAATATGCTGCTTTATGCAAATGTATGTATATATTTATTATTGCAAATCAATTAACAACACTAATCAATGATAGATATTGTCCAGAAACCCTCCCACGTTCTGACTTTAGCATCAAAAATCTGCTCTAATCAGAACATGGCAAACTGCAGCCCAACAGACAACAACAGCTGTCAGGCTGCTGAAGAGCAGCACCATCTGCAGAAAGGCAGAGAAATCGAGATCTTTCCTTGTGGCTGAGCTTCAGGAGCAAACTGCTCTGGAAAAGACTCAGCAGGAGCTCAAACCTGGAGAGCTCCAGTGGCAGAACGACAAGGCACAGCTGGAGGACGAGCTGGAGAAGCAGAACGTGGAGACCAAGAAGTCCAACAACAGCCGTTAAAAGGGCTGAACACTTGATGGAGACCGAGCCCTGCAGCTTCTGCAGAGAGAAGGAAACCTCCACCCAGGAGGTGACGGACCAACACGTCGCCTCCTGTCTGTCGGAGCTGGAACTACAGAAGCAGAATAATACTCAGCTCATGGCTGCTCTTGAGAAGGCAGAGCAGGAGAAATCGTCCCTCTCAGCTCAGCTTCAAAAATACAAGAGCATCAATCTTGGCCAGCTGGAGATGCAGCTGAAAACCAAGCAGGTCCTCATGCTCATGGGCTGATCTGAGTAACAACTATAAAGGTCCGGCTACCTCCTGTGTTGCTCAGTTCAATGAGCAAAATCGCCACAAAGAAAAAGAAGAAGTGGTACAGGAGACTCTTCGGCTCCACACCTCGACACTGAAAAACACCTTCTGCTGCAAAAATAAATTCATAAAAGTAATGTCATGTTTGTCGGTCGGTTGATGTTGAAAAAGTTACTACAGTCATGTGTAGCATTAAATACTTTGCTTGATGTGTAAATCAGGGATCAGCACTGATGAGTTCTCATACAGCCTGAATATATACAGCAGGCTCAGCTGATGTTAGAGCTTAGTTTATGTGGTTCTTGAAAATGAGGAACGTGGAGCATTTTGTGATGTTATACTTTACTTTAGCTTTCACAAATAAACTTCATCTTTCGGCTCATCGGCACCACATTATCCTCAGCATCAGGACCTCAAACGATTGTGCAGGAAACTAAGTTTATGACTTTATTCTTGTAATATTACGAGTTTTCTTCACGTAAAATTATGACTTTTATTCTCATAAAGTTATGACTTTATTCTTGTAATCAACACTTTTTTACCCTCAACATGGTGCAAACTGCAGCTTGGCTGGTTGGCGGAGAGGCGCTAAATCTAGTTTCCACTGTTAGCTCTGTTAGCACCATCAGACGTCGACATGTTGAGATCCGTGCAGAGGAAACAGAAATGCTCTTAATATTGAATTTAGTACCATTAAAAGTTCAGGTTCTGAGGAGCCCAAAGGGGAAATGGACTAATACATTTACTCTTTGAGTGTGACTGAGAGTTTCATTTACAATATGTGAGGCTGTTACCAATGAACGTACATTGCTAAGACGTGAAAGTCAATTATTCGCTCCGTTGGAAGGTCAGCGTCCAGCAGCAGAGCGAAGACCACAAAAACATCTGCCTACAAAGTGCCGTACAAAAGTAAAAGAATATTATTTATGCTCTATAATGGTATATTTAATGTCTCTACTGAAATGGCCTGTGTTGAACGATAAAATATTATGAATATAATAAACGTTTTCAGTCCAAAATGGTTGCCGCTGCTCTTGTAAAAGAAACACCTGAGCTTCGTGTCTTTGCTTCTATAATATTTGCCGTTAGCTGCGAGTCGCTGGCTCAACCGTCGCCATGTTGGGATCCGTCTGCTGCCAATAGAAATGCTCTAAATACCAAAGTTAGTACGTTTAAAAGAGCTCAAATCTCTGCAGTGGAAGGACTGATAAAGTTATTCTTTGAGTGCAAAAGCTTCAAGTTTTAAATTGGCAATATGTGACGTGATGAGCTTCATCATTGGACTTTTCAGTACATTAACAGTGTAGACAGCTTTCTGTGTTTAAAAGGATCAATAATTATTTTTCCTTTTCTTTTTGCTTCATCTGTCCTGGTGAAATTCATCAGGGACTTTCCTGACTTCATAAAGCAAAAGTCCATTTAAAATCTGTTTTAAAAGATGTCTTGTGCCGTTTCTTGCTGCAGCCTTGCTTTGTGATCCCGGCAGATAAGACTCACCTGCTGCAGGTTTCACCTTCCAGCCCGCCGTGTTTTATTGAGCTTACCTTCAGTGAGGCCTTGCAGGGTCTTGGGAAAGCCTTGGCAGCCTCACACAGCCAGTAACTCACTCCAGCACTTCAACAATGCTGTTAGGACTCAATTATTTTCCACCTTTGTTGCGTCCCGGCCTGCGCTCTGAGAAACCCCTGAGCCTCGGAGTCGCTGCCACGTGAACCCGTCCCAAGTTTGGCCGCCATAAAAACGTCACTTCTTCTTCTTCTTCTTCTTCTTCTTGCCTCTTTTACATCCTTAAAAACCTCCTTCAAAGCAGATCAATCACCAAAGAGGCTGGAATTAAACGGCTTTCAACTTGGCAAAGTTTTTCGGCTAACGAAGCTGTTATCTATATGAGAAAAGTTAAGCTATACGTTGAAATGCATATCTGAGGCGATCGCAATTTCAAAGAGTCACTGGCGCTTATCCAATCACACAGCAGTCAGTCCCCCCCCCCTTCATCCCCCTTTCTTTTCCCATTTTATCTATACCTCTCACACATTCCCTCGATCCCACTCCCCTCCTCTTCCTCCTCCTCTTCTTCTCTGTTTCTGCTCCTTTTCTCTCAATTACATCCATGTTTTGCTATCACTCTGCCTTCAAATCTCTCTCTCTTTATCTCTGTTAAAGAGTGTTGATCCCTTCCTCGCTCTAGAAACCTCGCTGTCGAGCTCACACACACACACACACACACACACACACACACACACACACACACACACACGCACACACGCATTTTAATTAATACATAGATTTAAATTGTGATGCCTGTGTGGTGAAGTGATATACACCCCCGCTAGTTAAAAGTCTTTTTTATTGCTTAATCAATGTTGAAATTAATATGATTTAACTCCCGACCCCTCGTTACACATATACACCCACACACACACACACACACACGCACACACACACGTCTGCTAGGTTATTAATTATAACACTAATTAACCTACAACTAATGATTTGGCCTCTCTCTGAGTGTGTGTGAAAGAGACAGAGAAATTATGTGAGTGCTTGCATTTATATGTGTGTGTGTGTGTGTGTGTGTGTGTGTGTGTGTGTGTGTGTGTGTTGGTGTAAATATATGTTAATTTGATTCCCAGATATGATGGATTATAGGGGCTTACGATAACGACAGTGAAACTTCTCTTCAAAGCTCCGGGGTTCGTTTCCGTAATTCCGCTTGGCACCCGGATCAATAAAGTTTTCCGAGTCAAATTTAAAAACCGAGCCCTCGTCCAAACGCTCTCACTCTTCCTGTGCCATTTCCCTGTCCCCGTTGATTTTTTAGAAATTTATTTATTTTTTAGGAAATGAAAACTGCAGCACCACCTGGGGACCCTGAACGCACCCCCCCTCCCCCACACACAACAACAACCAGCTTTGGGTTTGATTCATTCGATTGAAGGTGTTTCTCACTCTGATTTTTTTGTTGTTGGTTTTTTTTTTTTGTTTAATGTTCACTTCTTAACCAGTTCATTTCCCAACACACCGTTTTACTGCAGTCAGGGGGTCCGCTGGTTGGCTCAGGGGTATTTCAATAGCAGTTTTCCCTTCAAATACACAGCTTTTGATTATTATTTTTTTTGAACCAGCAACACTCCAGACACAAGCTCAGACAAGGCTTATTTTTACCTGAATCACACATACAGTCTCATTTGTGTTGACTCTACATGTGTTGTGCAGTTATTAAAGACACTGAAGAGGTGTAAGTGCTACTAATACTATTTTTATATAATAGGCAGTTAAGAAAATACATTTAAAAACTAGGGCTGTCAAAGTTAATGATGATGATGATGATAACAGCTTTAATTCATTAACGCGACTACCATCCAAATGAAAACACAAACATGTAACTGAAGTGCTGTTAAGAGCATATATATAACCCTGAAGCCATGTCGGCCAATCTGAAGCATGAAAAAATGTGATTTAGGCTACCTGGCTGCGATGGCGCGTCTGTGCCGTTGCAGTGAAGGATTATATAGCAGTGACCTCCGTTCAGTACCTCAGTAAAGAGGAACTGTAGTCCTGTTAGGACAATGTTAGCCGTGTCCGCCACCAAACGCCTCATATGTGGCTGACGCCTCACTAATGGCCACTTCAGACCACACGATATCAGACTGATTATAACCTGACACGACCGGCGTACGATGTTGACTCAGATCTGGAACGACAAATGAGAGAATCGATCATTTTATCTTGTGTAGCGTGTCATCGTACACAACAACTGACGCCGCCTCACGCCGCCTGCCTCACGCCGCCTCACGCCGCCTGCCTCACGATGTCTGAACAGGAAATCTAGCATGTTTAATTCTTCCACAACGTGTTTGATCATGGCCATGAATTATGAATTTGATGGCTGAGCAGAAACAGTCAAGACAGATTCTCAATTGTCTAATCTGACATTGCGACCATCGTAACCGTCAAAAATATCGTGTAGTCTGATCCTGGTATAAAAAGACAACGGCGCCAAAACACACATCTGTTTTCACTGACCTAAAAGGTCCACACAGAAAAAGCATCATCACCTCCGTGTATTTGTAGACTTAGAGGTTTTATTTAGGTACCAGTGGTGATTTTAGCTAAATGCTAACGTTGGCATGCTAACATGCTGGTATTTATCAGATATAATGTTTACCATGTTCCCTAGTCTGGTGTGTTAGCATGCTAACATTAGCTAACCAGAGCTAGTACAAAGCATGGAGGCTAAACCCTTCGGCAGTTGTGACCTTTGACCTTTACAGTACTGCTGTTTGTACCACAGACGCTAAATTCAAATTTAACTGATTTGTTCTCTGTTTTCATGTCTTCTTCTGTCCTTTCTTTGTCCTTTATTTATCCTTGATCATTTCTTTGTATTTTCCAGGTCCGTTCTTCTTCACCTCTTTTTATCCTTCCTTCCTTTGTCGCTTCCTTCCTACCTTCCTTTCATCCTCCCTTCCCTCGTCTCCTTGAGCTGCTTCCACTGTCCTTCGCCTTAAGTCGAGGGCTATTGATTTTACACACCTTGTTTAAATTGCGTCAAATACACACTCACCGTCTCTCTCTCTCTCTCTCTCTCTCTCTCTCTCTCTCTCTCTCTCTCTTTATTTATGTCTCTCTCTCTCTGTGCACACACACACACACACACACACACAGCACCGTGGTGTGACAGCCAGGCTGACAATAGGTGGCTGTCACAGTGATTGATGGCACTGATTATATGTTAATAATGAAATAAACATTAAAAAACACATTCAATAAAGCTCCCCATTAATGAACCAACCACACTGTCTATCTATCTATCTATCTGTCTATCTATCTATCTATCTATCTGTCTATCTATCTATCTGTCTATCTATCTATCTATCTATCTATCTATCTGTCTATCTATCTATCTGTCTATCTATCTATCTATCTATCTGTCTATCTATCTATCTGTCTATCTATCTATCTATCTATCTTCTTCTATCTTCTTCTATCTTCTATCTATCTTCTTCTGTCTTCTTCTTCTTCTTCTGTCTATCTATCTATCTTCTATCTATCTATCTATCTGTCTTCTTCTATCTTCTATCTATCTATCTTCTTCTATCTATCTATCTGTCTATCTATCTATCTATCTATCTATCTATCTATCTATCTATCTATCTATCTATCTATCTATCTATCTATCTATCTATCTATCTATCTATCTATCTATCTATCTATCTATCTATCTATCTATCTATCTATCTATCTATCTATCTATCTATCTATCTATCTATCTATCTATCTATCTATCTATCTATCTATCTATCTATCTATCTATCTATCTATCTATCTATCTATCTATCTATCTATCTATCTATCTATCTATCTATCTATCTATCTATCTATCTATCTATCTATCTATCTATCTATCTATCTATCTATCTATCTATCTGTCTATCTATCTATCTGTCTATCTATCTATCTATCTATCTATCTATCTATCTATCTATCTATCTGTCTATCTATCTATCTATCTGTCTATCTATCTATCTATCTATCTATCTATCTATCTATGTTTTCTGTTGACATTTGTGATGTGTCTTTCTGTAGTTGCTCGTCTTCTCTTTTCTTTTTTTTCTCTCTTCTCTTGTCTGGCTTTGTGCGTGTTTTCTTGTATGTATGTTTTTTTACTTAGTTTACCTACTTATGTTAAGCCCAACCATGACGTTTTCCCTTACCCTAACTAAGTGGTGTTTTTGCCTGAACCTAACTGTGGATGTTTGTGTGGCGTCAAATGGCACATGAAAACGAAAAGCTAAAATGTGTAGCGGTTTCTACGGAGCAGCTAACTTCATGTTTGTCGTGTTGATTAAAGAAAATAATAAGGAAGAAATCAGCAACGTGGACTGAAAACAGCCTTGTGTTGATAGCTCAAATCCATCGTTATCAACCATGTCATGCTAGCTATAAAGGAGGTTAAATTACGCTCCAAACTAACGCTTTGTCGAGGGAAAACTGTCGTGTCCATTTTCAAAGGGGTCCCTTGACCTCTGACCTCCAGATGTGTGAATGTAAATGGGTTCTCTGGGTCCCCACCAGTCTCCCTTTACAGACATGCCCACTTTATGATAGTCCCAGTCAGTCTGGATCAAGTCCTAGTCAAGTCAGCACTCTGACACACTGACAGCTGTTGTTGCCTGTTGGGCTGCAGTTTGCCATGTTATGATTTGATCATATATTTTTATGCTAAAGTCAGAACCTGTGAGGGTTTCTGGACAATATCTGTCATTGTTTTGTGTTGTTAATTGATTTACAATAATAAATATATACATATATTTACATAAAGCAGCATATTTGTCCACTCCCATGTTGATAAGAGGATTAAATACTTGACAAATCTCCCTTTAAGGTTCATTTTGAACAGATAAAATCTGTATGATTAATAACTTTGGACAATCATGTGATTAATCATGATTAAATGTTTTAATCGATTGATAGACCTAGTGATTTGAGATGTTTTTACTAAAATTGCATTTGTAAAATCGTAATTGTAATTGCTTTCAAATATTTATTTATTTTTTAAGTGTGAATATACTGTGACGGGACTTTAAAAAAAATTAAAAATAATTAACAAGATAAAAGTAAGGAGGTAATCCAACTCAATGAAGAGACACTGTATGAAATATTAAATAAAATATTTCATAATAGAAATAGTCATGTTTACATTAAATGCAGGTAATTAGAAACACAATAAAAATGTAAATTATAAATTATTAATATCTATAAAAATGATGGATAAAACACAAGATATGTGATATATAATATATATATATATATATATATATATATATATATATATATATATATATATATATATATATATATAATATATATTTGTCATAGAATGATTTTATTAGTATTTGTTATGGATAAATGAAAAGTCCTTGCGTTACTTTGAACACACACACGACCCAGCAGGCCGGGAGTTGACTTTCACATCAGCAGGTTTTTAAAAAAAAGTTGAAAAAGTTTTGAGAGGATAAAGAGAGAGAGAGAGAAAGAGAGAGGAGGGAAAAAGAGGGAGAAAAGAGAGAAAGAAAGAGAGTATTTTGGTAAAAACAGAAAGCAGGACACAACGGTAACCGACGGCAACCATCATCAATCAGAGTTTGAAGACATCGCTGCTGGCAAAGACGACAGGAACAGAGAGAGAGAGAGAGGGTAGCGTCAGGATGAAGGGATGTAAATGCTTAAAGAGAACGAGTTTAATATAAAAAAAACAGGGAGGGAGGGAGAGAGAGAGAGAGACGGGTGATGTTTTTAGCCTCTGTTAGTGAAGATGGCAGGAATAGAGGGAGAGGAAGAGAGATGATGAGAGACATGAGAAGAGGGGAGAGAGAGTCGTGTTTTTGGCCTCTTTAGCTGTTTTAAAAGAGGAATTAGGACAATGACTCGTCACCTTGAGACCTGCTCTCTCACTTAATCTCTCTCTTCATGTCTCTCTTTCTGCCTCCCCTCTTTCCCTCCTTTTTCCTCTCTTTTTCCGTCTCTTTGTGCGCTGTCAGAGCAAAAAGTGGCACGACGAAATTCACTTTACATAGTGACTATGACCTGTACCTGGTGAGCTAGCTCATAACATGCTAACTGACCGATAGCATGCAAGCACTACCCTGCCACGCAAGCTAGCCAAGCTAGCTGGCATGCTAATTTAAAAATGAATACTTTGACATTTTTGGAAATTAATTTGTGCAAACTCATGAAATTCATGGTTTACATAGTGACTATGACCTGTAACTGGTGAGCTAGCTCATAACATGCTAACTGCCAGATAACATGCTAGCACTATTCTGCCAACATTTTGGGTTGGCTGTTTATTTAGCTGCAGCTTAAGCTGCAAAAATGGTCCACATCAAAACCTCTAAAGACTTATTTGCACCACATATCGATCTATAGTTAATTTAACAAATTAAACATGTCTTCGGCTTTAGTGCGGGTACGGTAATTTGTAAGTCATTTGACATGTAAAAGCATCACCTTTGTTGCTTTTGGCATGTCATGTGTACACCATGTAGCCTGTAGTGACTACAATCCAAATGCATCTGTGTGAATCGGCTAATGCCGTTGGATAAATGTGTGAAAAAAATCTTATGGTGGGTGGGTCCAACAAACACAGGACATACGACCTGGTGACCACTGTTCGCGTCCCAAAGTGTTGTTGATCTTTGAAGATACAGTATGTGAGTGATGTTTGTGACATTTTCCATACTTATTTCATGTTGTTTACATAGTTTACTTAGTTTATGTACTTTTTAAAGCCCAACCATGTTGGTTTTCCAATACCCAACTCATTTTGTTGTTGTCAGTAAATGACACGTGAAAAGCATAAAATGCGTTATTTTGACACATGGAATGCTTAAAATGTCGTGTTATCTATATTCCTTCCCATCCATGAGAACGGGTTGGCAAACCAAACCTGCAACCTGTCTGCAACCTGGGAAAGCTGTGATCAGTCACTTAAATTGGCTGTTGCGCTCCAAAGATGTAGCTCCATTGGGCCCAAAAAGACTTTTCCCCATAGACTTACACTGGGAAAAAACGTCATAAACTCAAGGGATATTTTTTTTTTTAGGTAAATGAACTTCCCACTGTTAACACTTGAATAGCCTTTATTTAAGTCATTAGGTCGTAAAAGTTGTAAATGCACTAACAGCTGAATGCAGAGTTGTTTCCCTTCCTCCGTTCAGAGACCCAGACCAGGGCTGGACCGAGGGCTGGGAGGCAGAGTTAAAGGCCACTGTACCTGCTCCATTGGCCCAGTGGATGCCGAAGATCGACGGATGATCCAGGTACTTTTTCACGCAGTAGTCGAGCCACTGAGCAGCTTTCATAGGAATGAATGGGAACCCACCTACAACGCTGGATCCAGTTCTCTTAATACATCCATGAGACCACCAAGATAGTTGCTTCCCCAGCTTCCAGTCTTTATGCTAAGCTAGGCTAACGAACAGACATTATGTCGGTTTCCTCAGCTCAGATTTGGAAAGAAAGTGAGGGTATTTCCCAAAATGTTAAACTAAGTCTTAAAGTTAACCAAGTTTATTCAAGAGATGAATTGTCCTACATCTTCAAACCAGCCTCCTGTGGAGCAGGCTTATACTCCGACAAAGCAGCTTATATGAAATTAAATAGTGCGACACAGTTAAATGATATCTTCTTCAAATTAGGACTCTCCGGTTCAGGCGAGATGGTTTAAAATCAGTCAACGGCGCTAATTTGCGTGTCAAAGTTTCCCAAAGTTGGATTCTATACAAAACTGTGAGCGAATCCATTAATCACGGCAATTTAATTTCAATGAATTGATTTGGGCCCGAAATTTTGCTATTACAAATACTGCTGTGCCCTTAATTATCTCCTCTCTTAAGTCTCGGTCTCTCCATCCCTCCGTCTCCCCTCTTCTCTCCTTGTCTTTATCCCTCATTCATTTCTCTCTTCCTCCCCCTCTGTCTCTCTCTCCCCCATCCTCCTCTAAAGTCTGTTCTTTCTGGATGAGCAGGTTTTATGAGCGGAGTGATAAAGGGAAGGGGGGATGAAGGGCAGAGAGGGAAGGAGAGGTGGAGGACAGAGGGGGACGTAGGGAAAAGAGAGAGATGGGGACAGAAAAGAGAGGAAACAGGAATGAGCTTGGCCTTTATTACACCAGACTTGATATTGCCCAAGAACATTTTTTATGGCATAAAATGTCTGTCCCTTTTCTGTCTCAAGGTTTATTTCGGATTTGAAACTTTGGCGCTGATTCGTAAAAATAAAATACAGACTGCAGGAAAACACAGAAGAGTGTCGGTAAATAATTTAAGGCTATTAATGTAACTGAATAATGGAACAAAATCAACACTAAAAGAGCCTGACTGGAGCACAGTCAGACTTTACTAATGGCCACTGGAAATTTAATCTAAAAGCTCTGCATTGGCTTCTACATCACTATCACAGACTTTCATACCACGCTATGAATATAGATCATGATATAGTAAATATTTCAGGAAACTGAACTGAGCTCCTCAAAGAGGTTTGGAGGTTCTTAGTGAGGTTTCAGACCTTCTTGAAAAGGTTCAGGAGGCTTATTTGTGAGGTTTTAGGTTCCTTGAAGAGGTTCAAAGGGTTCGTCGTGAGGTTTCAGACATCCTTGAAAAGGTTCAGGAGGCTTATTAGTGAGGTTTTAGGTTCCTTGAAGAGGTTCAAAGGGTTCATCATGAGGTATCAGGGCTCCTTAAAGAGTTTTAGGGGGTACTTAGTGAGGTTTCAGGGCTCTTCGAAGAAGTTCGGCAGGTTCTTATGAAGTTTCAGGGCTCCTTGAAGAGGTTTGGGAGGTTCTTAGTGAGGTCTCAGGGCTTCTTGAAGAGGTTCAAAGGGTTCTAAGTGAAGTTTTGGGGTTCCTTGAAGAGGTTCGGGAGGTTCTTAGTGAGGTTTCAGGACTCCTTGAAGAGGTTCAGGGGGTTCTAAGTGAAGTTTCTGGGCTACTTGAAGAGGTTCAGGAGGTTCTTAGTGAGGTCTCAGGGCTTCTTGAAGAGGTTCGGGAGGTTCTTAGTGAGGTCTCAGGGCTTCTTGAAGAGGTTCAGGAGGTTCTTAGTGAGGTCTCAGGGCTTCTTGAAGAGGTTCAAAGGGTTCTAAGTGAAGTTTTGGGGTTCCTTGAAGAGGTTCGGGAGGTTCTTAGTGAGGTTTCAGGACTCCTTGAAGAGTTTCAGGGGGTTCTAAGTGAAGTTTCTGGGCTACTTGAAGAGGTTCAGGAGGTTCTTAGTGAGGTCTCAGGGCTTCTTGAAGAGGTTCGGGAGGTTCTTAGTGAGGTCTCAGGGCTTCTTGAAGAGGTTCAAAGGGTTCTAAGTGAAGTTTTGGGGTTCCTTGAAGAGGTTCGGGAGGTTCTTAGTGAGGTTTCAGGACTCCTTGAAGAGTTTCAGGGGGTTCTAAGTGAAGTTTCTGGGCTACTTGAAGAGGTTCAGGAGGTTCTTAGTGAGGTCTCAGGGCTTCTTGAAGAGGTTCGGGAGGTTCTTAGTGAGGTCTCAGGGCTTCTTGAAGAGGTTCGGGAGGTTCTTAGTGAGGTCTCAGGGCTTCTTGAAGAGGTTGAAAGGGTTCTTAGTAAGGTTTCAGGACTCCTTGAAGAGGTTCTGGGGGTCTTCGTTGTCCTTAGTAAGGTCTTCTCTGTGGCTACAGATAAATATTTAACAACTGATCATAGTTATCAACAAAACCATTTTCCACATGAGTGAAAAACCAGGATATTTTTTATTGAATACTCGGCGTGTCCATTGAGTTGTACTTTAGCTGATGACTGTTTAAAAACGAAAAGAAAAAGCTCCCTGTAAGGAAACGAAGCGCCGCTGTCACTCTGTCCGGCTCCGAGACGCTCGCTCTGCAGTTTGACACTTGGTAATTGTGTTGTTGAATTAGATTATTAAAGAACACAACTTGAGCCGCCGTCGTCAACATCATCGCTGGAGGTGCCGAGGATGATGGGAAAAACACACACACACACACACACACACACACACGTGTCATCTCAGAATTACTGTATATCATCACAAACACAAACTTGCTTACATGCACGCAATGTCATCTGCTACACACACACACACACACACACACACACACACACACACACACACACACTGTAATGAAAGCTGGGGGCTATTGTGTGTGAGATGGATGGTTTGACTTTAAGCTTGTATAAATAAAAGCTAAATAAATCCTGATGGCCTCTAGTGATGGCTCAGATACAGCAGCAGTGTGTGTGTTTGCAGAAACACTTTGGACAAGAACTGAGGTGTGTGTGTGTGTGTGTGTGTGTGTGTGTGTGTGTGTGTGTGTGTGTGTGTGTGTGTGTGTGTGTGTGATGAGAGTTTGAAAAGACGAACACACTCACACAGCCCGCGGCTCTCTTCTCATTCATGTTTTTGTCCCAAAGTGAAATTAAAAAAAGAAAATTATAAAAAGCCAGCAGACCAATGTCACCCAACGCTGCAGTCTAAAATATTCTCCCTCCTCTCTTCTCTGTTCCCCCTCTTTTTATTCTCTTTATGCTGTTTGTCCCTTTTTAATTGTTTGCTCCGTTTATTGATTTATTTATTTTTTGCTATTTTCTTTCCCTGTCTCATCTTGTCATTCTTTTTTCTCTTCCCATTGGTGGTTTGCAGCTGCAGGTCTTGGTGCAGACATCCAGGCTAAAACCGCTTAAGACTAACATATAAAAGTCCTTTAAGCTAAACAACAAAACATGTTGCTAGCTGACTGATGACTTATACAAAATTACCCATGTTTTCTGATTTAATGCTATTATCGGCAGAACAACGTCAGTTAAAGTTCAGTTCATTTTAAGAAACTAAGGTGTTGTAGACAAGCCACGTCTAAAAACAGCAGCTTTATTATACACCTGCCGTTACAAAGCGATCAAAACCTGCTAATGATGATGAAGTTACGATAATTTAGCATGAAGCCTCTCTGACTAAACTAAACACAATCAAAACTATTACAAATGCATTTCCAGCGCCGTAAATCCCTCACAGTATTGATTTCTCTGTGTCGGTCTCTGACCTTTTCCACCGGATGTTGTGATGTCCTCAGACAGAAAGGGTGAAGCAAGTAAAACAGACCGTGGGACAGATCATAAAACTCTGGTAGTCCTGCACTAAAATGATTAACTTCTGATATTCATCTGCCAGCTGTGATTGGTTGTCCCTCGTCTCATGACAGCCCAAAAGTTGAACTATTCTCATCTCAGGTTGTAGCTACCGTGCCCTGAAAAACTGGCGTTTGGGAATGTTTGGACACCACCGCGGAGTTGCTCTCGCATTTAAGCACAATGGATTTGAGCGTGCAAAAGGTGCAAAAGGTACCTTAACATTTCAGCATTGTTACAACAAAACTGCTGCAGTTTAGGCAATAAAACCACTTAGGTTTAGGAAAAACATTATGGTTGGGCTTGAAGTAAATACTAAATAAAATACGTGCGTAAACAACATGTAAGGGGTAATGTACAGCGAGTTGGTCATTGTTGTAAAAGAAACCCTGACAGGGTGATGCCGCATCCTGACACGAAGCAGAGGAGTCTCTCATCACCCTGAAGTGGTTTATTTCACAACACTACCCCGCTAGCTGTACATTATCCTGCTTATCACACGGTTACTTACTTAAGAAATCAATCATTTCAGAACTGATTGACCAATCAGAATCAAATCTTCAACATAACCGTGTAATGAAATTAATAAAAGTATGGCCGAACAGATAAACAATGTGCTGAAACTCACGATGAAGCTGAGAGGAGATGCAGATTGAGCTGATGAATCTCTGGAGGTTCAACACTACGAGTGACACCGTAAAAATATAGATTATAGCAGCTTAAAGTAAGGGAAAAGATCGCTGGCTGCGGTGAAAGGAAACCGACTCTTGATAAGCAACTATGCCTCCTAGAAATAAAGTTTCCATATTAGGTGACTTGTAATTTTAGTTTTTTCCCCCACTTTTAAGCCCTTTTTTCCTCCCATTGTTTGTAACGTAGATACAGGCCAAAACACTCACAATGACTCATGATAACAATCATTATAACTGGGCTTTAGTTCCCAGTGCAGAAGATTATCAGCCACAGATGGAAACATTGATTTATTCTGTCATTTCACAAAATGTAATGTGGTGACTTTCCCCTTTTAGCTTCATTTGGAGGATTCAAAACATATCAATTAAAAACCAGCATAAATTTGTGTTAGTCAAGCCAAAACAAGTCGGTTCTTTAAGTTCATAAACAGCAATGTCAAACTTTATGTTGTTCGGTTTGAGTCCAGGTAACTTTGCTGGAACATACATCATTGTCAAGTGACACCATCCTGCAGCCGCCCTGGGACTTTCTCTTCACTCACAAATGACATTATTTCTCCTCCCTGCTGTTGTTCATGTGGTTTTCAGAAGTGAAAGAGCGATAAAGAGAGACAACGGGATTAAAAAAAGATTGAATATTTTTATCCTGTCATTTCCATTAAAACACTGAATGGCTGCAATAACCTCCCCCCTGCATTTTTCTAAACCAAGACTAAGCAGGCCTAGTTTTCCCAGACTGCAAACCACAATCTATTGCTAAGATATACTGAACAAAAATATAAACAGGTGTGGCATTTAAAGATGCTGATTAGACAGCAGGATTATTGTACAGGTGATGCTCAGACTGTCACAATAAAAGTCCACTCTAAAATGTGCAGTTTTATCACACAGCACAACGCCACAGATGTCGAAGTTTTGAGGGAAAGTGCAGTTGGCATGTTGACTGAAAGAGAAAGAAAGAAAGAAAGATATTCTTTTATTAGTCCCACAGTGGGGAAATTCAGTTTTACACTCTGTTGATCTCAAGTCAGACAGTCTTACAGTCAATGGAGAGATGTCAGATTGATAGGGCTGCTCCTGAAAGCGCCAGAGAGTTGGGGGTTTGGGCCTTAGGGGACCGGAGCCAAGACGGGTTCTGCAGCACTTCTGAATGTCGGTCTTGGTCCATGGGGGATTTGAACCCGGGTCCTCCACATCCTAACCAAAGTCCTTACGGTGACGTCATTGCGGCCCCCGACTGCAGGAATGATCTCGAAATGTTTGTAGCGGCCAAACGGGTTCTGCAGCTTCTGTGTCCGTCATGTGACGTCATTGGGCCCAAAAAGACTGTTTGTCATAGACTTACATTGAGAAAAAGACGTCTGTAACTCAGCGGATAATTTATTTTGAGGTGAATCAGCTCAGCAGTACAAACACTCTACAAGCCCTTATTTAAATCATTAGGTACTACAAGTTATAAAACACACTAACAGCTGATTTCAGAGTTATTTCCTTCCTCTGTTTATGTCTATGAAGACGATATTTTAAGTTGACAATGTGTGATTCATGGCACCATTTAAACAGGATAAAAAAAAATATTTCTCTCCCTTGACTACCATTATTTTCCTAAATAAAATCCCATAAGGTCCACCAAGAAAGGGCGGGACTGTAGTGGACCAAATGACCAACGCTACCATGCGTAGATCCGTGCTGCTAGCATGGCTAAAATTTGGTCTGACGCCATGAAAAATGTCAATAATCTTCCACCGTTTTGTTCTCAGGACTCAATCAACGACGTGTCCGAGCTGTGCGGTCTCCAGACGTGGCTGCTGATTGGTGCAGAGCGGTGTGACATCATCCACGGAGGTGACGGTAGGTCTTCTTCTGCCGCTCTTTTACTGCACAGAGACAAACTCTACAAACACGACATGAAGCAGGACGAGCGATTTAACGGGCTGAAAACAGTAAAATGTGACGAACGCCAGACTCTTCCTCTCTCGCTCCCTCGTGGGGGATGAAGAGCGTTTTGCAGACAAGTTTTTCCACTTTTGTCCTCTCCCTCTTTTGTCACCTCGTCTTCCTCTTCCTCCTCACATTCCTTTTCAGTCTCCTCTTCCTCGCTCTCCACATCCTAAAGTCCAAGTTCATATGGGTCATTATAACCCCGCTGAGAGATATTCACCTCGGCGAAGACCTCATCTCTCTCTGTCTGCCTCTCTGTCTCTCTCTCTGAGTCCAGCTTCACTTTCATCATTATTAGTCCTCAGAGACAAATTATTGCCCTCGTGCTGCGACTCTTCATCTCTCTATTCTTTCTTACTTTGTCTCACCTTTTCACTTCCTCACTGCCCCACCTTTTCTCCTTGACCCCTCGTTTCTCCTTCACCTGCGTATTTGTACTTTTTCTCTTAAATTCTACTTCATTTTTCATCTCTTCCTGCTCTGCAGAGGGGAAATGTATTATTACCACTACCAGGGAATGACAAATAATACACACAGCAGTACTGTATGTGTCCTGTTATATTTTATGCCTGTAAAAGTTTCTGCCACTTTTTTTCCCACAAACGTGGCATAGTAGAGGAATGTAGCCAACTATATTCACTCAAGTACTGTAATTGAGTAAAAAAATGGAGGTACTTGTACATACATGTCTCCTGTGTATTGCAACTTTTCATTTACATTTTTGAAATGGACTTTTAACACCAGAATCGATATTTGGTTCATCTGAGTCTATGTGGAAGTAGAGGGAAGTTACCACTTTTATTGTTGAGTGACATGGCGTCATATTGGTTCTGTATCCGTCAACCAAAACAAACCTCGGTGAGGAAAAATGAGGAGGGTCATCGTGGATCCGACCTCCACCCTCCATGTTAAATCCAGCCTGGTAAACACTACACATCCAGTAAAGGAGGGAAACACTTTGGAAAAGCAGAGCTAGACATCACGGATAAAGCTGAACGCTAACTCCATCACGGACGGGAAACGTTATCGTACGGCGGTAACGTGCGGTCAAACCGGTCGTCTCTCTCGTCTCCGTGGTCAAACGGGCCGACGCTACGACTGCAGAGCGCCATGTACTGACATTTATGTAAAATACATTCAAACGGCCCCGATGGACCATTTTGAACAGATTGTGACTGATTTGTGATTAATTGCGATGAAGTATTTTGAAGAATTTTGAATAATTTTGTGATTTGTACGGACTCCACAAACAATGTGAAGGTGGGTCATTGTAACAAACATGTCTCAGTATTTTTGCTATTTTTACAAATCAATCAGTCAATAGATTAATGGAGAAAATGATCATCAGATTAATCCATAATGACAATAATCATTAGATAATAGTTTTAATAGTTAAATATTTTTTAATCTTTTTTTGGGAGGGGGGGGTATCCTCATTAGTAATAATTTTGTTTTAACTTATGTTGTTATCCTAAAAATAATTATTAGTTAGTTGTTTATTTTTATGGGTTTTTTTTTGGGGGGGGGGGAATTATTCTCAGTAATAATTTCATTATATTATGTTATTTCAAAAATGTTTCTCCATTATTATGGTATTTATTTGTTAATAACTTCACATGCATGTTTAAAACCAATACATTTAGATCACAAAAATAATCACCAGTTATTTTTGGGGGCAATCCTCATTAGTAATAATCTTATTTTTAGTTTATTTTTTCTCAATAAATGTTTTATTTTGAATTCTGGAATTTCTTTGTTAATAACTTTCAAAGTATTTCTTTAAAAACAACAAATCTGGATTACAGGAATAACCTGAACTCCAGCTGTGCAGTGGTCACATATCAGCAGTGATATGGATGTGGAAGAAAGTATAGAGAAAGAAATGTTCATATATTTTTACTTTATTTACATGAAGTAAAAGTACATCAGACGTGTTTTTGTGCATATTTAAATTCTTTCATTTTTAACTTTTTTTCTCTCTCCATCTCATCGTCTTTTCTCTCTTTCATTCAGTCAGGGTTTCTCAGTGTAATGAGATTACACGGGATTATAAAAGCACGTCTGTGTGTAATCCACACACTCAATCCCATTTCACTGCTTAATTCATTCTCCCTGCTGCCACTTCATGAGCCCTTCTCTTATTCTTTCAGTCTTTTAAACCCGTTTTCTTCTTCTTCTTATCGCTGCTTGTCATTTACTTTTTCTTCCTTTTCTTCTCTTTTCATCCATCCTTCCTAAATGCCTGTGTCCTTCTTCTCCTTCCTCGTTTCCTCCCTCCTTTCTGTCCCACTTTTCCTCACATCTCCACCTGCCGTTTGTTCACTGATCAGCTGTCAGTGTGTCAACATGAACGTGTGTCCGTCCCGCCACCAGAGCTCGCATGTGAGCCGCTACTGGACACACACACACACACACACACACACACACACACACACACACACACACACACGCGGACACGCGCTCACACGCACACACACACGCTCAGAGTAAGAGTTGAGATGCTCGGCCAAAAATACGGAGAAGAAGAAAAATAAAAACTTCCCGACTCAAGCAGCTCGTGAGAAAGTTTATGAAACAGCAGATCTCACTGATACCATCCGCGCGCACACACACGCACATCAACGGGGGTGTGATAAAGCCCTTCCCCTCATCTCCCGCCAATCACACCCACAGTCCTGCAGGGAGTCCTTTCTGATTGGCTCGGGAGGCTGTCAGTCACGTGTGAAGGGGGCGGGGCCAGGACAGGGGCTGACCTGGAGTCTGATCCAGTCGCTTTTACGCACAGACCGGACAGTCCGCTTTCCACGCACGGGTAACAAGAGTGAGAGCGTGTTGTGGATCGAGTGGAAGAAGACCGGAGGAAGAGGAGAAAGCGAGAGGAAAACAAACAGAAAAGTGGTTTTCCAACTGGAAAAAGAAAGAAGAAGAAAGTGCGTGACAGGGAGACTGGAGGAGAGAGTGCGCTTTCACCGCTCTCCACTTCGTCCACCATCACCACCACCTCCATGTCGCTCCCCGGCTCCCCTCCGCTCCTCTCGCCGGGCTCGGGCGCCCCAACTCCGGCCGCACTCTACCGCTCGGCCCCGGAAGCGCTTCACACCTCGGTCGCCTCCACCGGCACCTCCAGCCCGGCGCACACCAACTCCCACTCTCACTCTCACTCCCACTCCCTGTCCCCGTCCCCGCGGCTCACCAGCACCATGCTCAGCGCTTTCCTCCCCGGACCAGGGGGCGCACTGGCTGGATTGGGCAACGGCGGCGCCGCCCCGCTTGTGTCCGGAGGCGGTGCCGCTCTGGGTGCTCTCGGCGGGCTCAGCTCGCTGAACGCGGCCGGTCTGACCCCCAGTTCTCCCGGCTTGGTGCAGACTTCCTCCAGCCCGGGTCTTTGCAGCGAGTGCAAGCTGGTGGAGGTGCACGGCGTGAAGGTGGCCAGCTTCAGCGTGGACGGCCAGGAGCTCATCTGCCTGCCGCAGGTGTTCGACCTCTTCCTGAAGCACCTGGTGGGCGGGCTGCACACCGTCTACACCAAGCTCAAGAGGCTGGACATCGCGCCGGTGGTGTGCACCGTGGAGCAGGTGCGCGTCCTGCGGGGGCTCGGCGCCATCCAGCCCGGCGTGAACCGCTGCAAGCTGATCTCCAGGAAGGACTTCGAGATCCTGTACCAGGACTGCACCAGCGCCAGGTCGGTGGACACTTCATTCACTTTTATATCTGTAAGATTTAACTTTAAAGTCTCGGAAACGGTCGCCGAGTTCGCTGCAATTTAACAACTTCCAGGTGTGTTTGTAGCGAGACCGGCGACTTCTCTTCGCGGTAGGTTTCTGCCAGATTCCAGCCGGATTTTCCACGTTGTTTCTACTTTTTTGTTTGGTAGAGATTTCCGACTTTTATCTGTGGCTTCAAATTCGACGTTTCTTTCCGCAGTTTAGAGACTCACTTCAGGTGTTTTCAGCCAAACATGCGACTTCACTTCGCGTTACATTTCTGCCATTTTCGTCGCTTTTCCTGAACTTATTTCCCACGTTTTTTTCCACCATGTTTGGTAGAAATCCCCACTTCATCTGTGGATTCAAACTTAGTTTTCTCCAACGTCTGTTTCTCTAATAAAAGACACTTAACTTGGTCGCCGCTTCTGCAGACTTCAGGTGCGTTTAAGACGCCAACTTGTGTTTGTTTTACTTTGGAGCATTTTTCTTTAATATCTCGTAAAGGAAGCTGTGATGGCGAAATGAAGTTGCTCCAAAGCAGTAGTCTTCAAACCTCCTCACCCTTGGTGCTTTATTTGCTTTCCTGTAATGTGTATGAGATTTTCCTCATGATTGAGTCTCACTGTGATTCGTACTTGTCTTTTTTCCAGCCTGTCCTGGGTTTGACATTAGTGATCTCTGCATGTTGATATTCCTGCATTCCTCCTTTTAGAAAATGCCTCTTAAATATAATTATTTGCTGGGTGTTGCTGAAACTGACTTCCTGTTGTGGTGTCAGTGTTAAATGCTGCTTTTATTGCATCGATTTGGAAGTTGATGGAAGTGTGTTTGCTGCTAAATGAGCAGGTTTCATAAAATGAGTAAAGAAATGCAAAGTTGACTTTAGTCGTGGAGAAGCTTCTCGTGCCTGTATGTCTCAGTGTGTTTGTGTTGATGTGCGAGAGAACGAGCTTCCTGTGTGTTTGCTGGGAAAATGCAGCTTTAATGTGTGTTAATGTGGAAACAGGCCCTTCTTATAGTGTGTTTTAATACGTGTTGTGTGTAACGGCTGTGTGCTGTACCTGTCACCTGCTTGTTTCCACTGAACCGGCTGCTTCCGCCCTCCACATTTTAAGTGGCGTCCCGTGCATCAGTTTGGCATCTCCACCATTTTGAAGGCAGCTCCAGAAAGCACAAACGAGGGCCGAAGCACCTCACACATCCACTTGTATAATTGATAAGATCTAATTTAAGAGATGTCACAGAGATGAGAGGTAGCAGCGTCTCATCTGAACCACAAAGCTTCGCTGTGCCCCTCAACACAACCGTCTGTGCTGCACAAATGAAAACTTCATTTCCTTTTTCTTACAAACTTCAGCATCAGAAAGCACCAAAACATGCATTTTCTGAAACTGATCCCAAAAAGGCAACCTCTTTCACTTTGGACTAAAATGTCTCTGAATTTCTCAGATCTTTCAAACAATGTCTTCATTGTTTAGATGTGGAAGAGTTTGAATGCAAAGAGCTTGTTGCTTTTGTTTAAGTTGTAGCTGAACATGTTTGTGTTTCTGTGCGTAAAAGCAGCGACCACTTAAATCTGCTTATACTTCACCGTGCCGCTTTGGGTCGATATTACAGTTTTTCTGATTGAATTTAAAGTTCCCTTCAGGATCTTCCCTTTCAGTGAGATAAAAAACAACAGTGGTTGAAGAAGTACTCCGATGTTTAAGTAGAAGTACAAAGGTATTAACAGCGAAATACACAAGTATTAATGTAAAAGTACTTTGTTCAGTTTTGCTGCAAACTGTAGTGTGAAAAATCCTGATCCTTCTCCAAAATAAGACACATCCTTTCAATCTATGGATTAAAATCTTAATTTCCCAAATTTCCCTTATGATTTCTGCATTTTCCAGATGTGAAAGAGCTCAAATGCAAAGAGCACATTACTGCTGTTAACAGCAAAATACAATTAAAGCATTAATGTACTTTTACAGTTTTTTTCAGTTTTGTTTCAAACATTGGCATCAAAATATCCTGAAACTTCTCCAAAAAAAAAAAAAAAAAGAAACGGTTTGGATTAAAATGTCTCTTAATTACCTAAATCTTCCAAACAACGTTTTCATTTTCCAGATGTGAAAGAGCTCAAATGCAAAGATCACGTTGCTTATTTTCACCAGAGAGAGATGAACAGCGAGTAGCTGAACATGTTGGTGTTTCTGTGCGTAAAAGCAACGAACATTTACATCGGCGTGTACCGCACAGCGCTGATTTGGGTCGATATTACAGTTTTTATGTTTAAATGTAAAGTTCTCTTGGATCTGCTCTTTCACTTACATAAAAAACAACACAAATGAGAAAAAGTATTCAGATCTGTAAGTAGAAGTATTTACAGCAAAATGCACTTAAACTATTAAAGTAAAAGTACTTGTTGGACTGAAGGGTCCCTTTCAGTTTTTTTTAGTTTAGTTGCAAAATTTCAAAATTCCTGAAACATCCTTTTAGTTTGGATTAAAGTATCTCTTAATTTTCCAAACGACGTTCTCATTTTCCAGATGTGAAAGTGCTCAAATTCAAAGATCACGTTGCTTATTTTCACCAGAGAGAGATGAACAGCTGTGTGACGGTTGCTTGGTGTCATATTTTTGCTAACGTGGGTCATTTTGTTTCTTTTATGGGGAAAAAAAGCTGAAAAAATTGAGGACTTATTTGTGTGTTTTGCAGGTCTTTACAGTTCCCGACTCTGATAACAAACATTTATTGTTGCCTAACAACCAGCATGTTGTCACAGACGTCTGTTGTTTTGAAAATCTCCTTTTGAGAAGAAGCTCGTCAGCCTGAATCAGAAATAAGTCTGTTTGGTCGGATCTGACGTCCTGCTGGAGTGAATTTGTTTGTTTGTTGCTGTCGGAGGTGTTTTACGTCTTGTTGTTTTGCTCTAAAGGAAAACACAGTTTTTTCCCCATATGTGATTCTGAGATGTTGTCATTGAATTTCAGGAGTAATAAGGATTTAATAAGGAGTCAAGAAACCAGAAATCTTTATTATCGCTGTGCTAAAATCACTGAAAATCCTTCAGCTGTACAAGTAAAAATAACAAAACAGTAGAAGCAGAGTAGATATAAAGATAAGCGATAAGATTGACTGGTATTTAAAACACATACGAGCAGATTCAGATTCCTTCTTCTGATGCTGCTCTTACAGTGAATGTTTGAAGCTGCAACAATATAGTAGATAAAAAGATAAAAAGCCTGAAACAGTTTAATATAAATGAGTCACGTTACAGCCTGCATATTTAAACGCAGACATGATGCAGATATTTGTAGATTTTGTGTGACTTACACTTATTAGTGAGTTATATCTGTTCTGTATCCGTCAACCGAAACAAACGGCAGCGTTAAAGTAGAAAACGTTGGAGGGTCGATGTGGATCTGACCTCTACCCTCCATGTTAAATCCTGGTAAACACTACACATCCAGTAAAGGAGGGAAACACTTTGGAAAAGCAGAGCTAGACATCACGGCTAAAGCTGCACGCTAACTCCGTCACGGACGGGAAACGTTACCGTACGGATAAAGAGAACGGAGCTGACGGAGAGCTCGAGACCACCGTGGAGAAGTTAGAGGAAGTAGACACGTGACTACATCTGATTTTCAAAACAAGATGTTAAAAAGGGAACTGTAAATACAAAATATATCTAGGGAAATTAGACTGATTGAAGTATATTCATCAGAAGTATAAAACATTTAATGTCACTTAAAAATTAAAAAGAAAATGCCACTAATTTATGAGGGAAATGTCTTTATTCTTTGATTTGAAATAATTCCTGACAATGATCCGGATATATTTGACTTCATCTCTGACTACATACATGCTGAAAATCAAACATGTTACTGTATTAATTTAGATATTTTCCAAAGTAAAAGTCCCTAGAAGTGTATGATTAAAATTTTCCCATGGTCTAGTTAATGTTAATTAACTTAATGTTAACAAAAATCACAATAAATTCTAATATTGATTTGCATTACTTGTAGAATCACAGTGCTGAAAAATCACAATTCAGATCGGCACCGCTAACAGCTAATTCGGCTCACTTTTGATGGTGCTAATTTGTTTTGGGTGGACGTTTGTCTCAGGTTTGTCTGACGGGACTCCCCGGTAGAAATCAGCTTGGAAATCCCAGGAAAGAAAATCAGGCCCTATAACTGCAGAACTTGCTTGAGAATCATCATGTTTTTAAGTTTACTTCACTTTCACAGTAATCCAGTGATGGTTGTCTGTACATGCATGGGCTCACTGCAAACAGGAGCTGCTGATGGCTAATTCGGCTCACTTTTAATGGTGCTTATTTGTTTTGGGTGGACATTTGTCGTGATTTTTGTCTGAGTGGGTCCCCCACAGTGTCAGACTTGGTGCTTTTACATGAATACACTTGCTGCCGTTGTTCGTTATAGTTTCCATCCTGGAAAATTACATCAACAAAACATGTTTAGTGCTCTGACTTATTTCTGGAAACTCCTTGAAAAGTCCTGGAATGTCACATCGGGGGAACACAGTGGGAACACACTGGATGTCGCCGTCTTCGCGACGTTCAGCCCGGTTATTTTTGTGTTGTTGAGAGACAAAAGTGATGGATGACGGTTGTTCAGTATTGGCTAATTATTAACAGTGTATTGTGTTGCTGTGGAGTTGCTGGATTGTCGGAGGGTGACCTCTGTTTTTTAGCTGACCACACACACAAGTCTATAGTTTATTAAGCTTGAAATGTTCAGTCACCTCCCTGTTTTTGCAGAGCAGGGTCATTTCTCTCGCTATTTTTATCAGCCACTCTCTCCCTCTATCTCACCCCTATCTGTGGCTGTTCAAGAAGTGTATTTCTGTCCCCGGCTAATTGTCTCTTCTTCTTTATCCCCCGTCTTTCACCTCTCTCTCCTCCGTCTCTTCATCTCAATCACTCTGTCTTTCCCCTCACACACACCCAGCGGTACACGTCAGGGGTAATAATGGATCATGTGAATGTGCATGGAACAACACGGCTGGAGAGCTATTGTTGCTGAACGCACAGCGAACACACACCTCTCTCTCTCTCTCTCTCTCTCTCTCTCTCTCTCTCTCTCTCTCTCTCTCTCCCTCCTCCCTCTCCCTCTCTCTCTCTCCAGTCATATTGGCATTCCTCTAATGCCTCCCGCTCTCGCCCTCCTGCTCGCTCTCTCTTAACGTTACTCTCTGGGAAAAGAAAGGAAAAATTAAATGCTTAAAAAAACCCACTGGGCTTCTGCATACTTTGTCTTCTCGGTAACCACACGTGTGTTTGTGTTACTGAGCGTGAAAGCGACGACCACTAACATCCGCTTGTACTTTTGGTTTTTGGTTGATATTACAGTTAACTTGTGTTTTTTTTCTCATTGAGATAAAAAACAATCAGCGGTGGAAGAAGTACTCTGATAATTTACTTAAGTAAAAGTAGCAATACTCTACAATGCTCTTTAAAAATACTCTATTACAAGTAAAAGATTTCACTGAAGTAAAAGTACTTGTTGGACCGAATGATCCCTTCCAGAGATTTATATTATTTTTAGGGCTGTCAATTAATCACATTTCTATCTGTTCAAATGTGCCTTGAAGGGAGATTTGTCAAGTAGTTAATGCTCTTTTTATCATGGGAGTGGACAAATATGCTGCTTTATGCAAATAAATGTAAATATTTATTATTAGAAATCAGTTAACAACAAAAAACAATGACAGATATTGTCCAGAAACCCTCCCAGGTTCTGACTTTAGCATCAACAATCTGCTCCAATCAGAACAAACTGCAGCCCAACAGACAACAACAGCTGTCAGTGTGTCAGAGTGCTGACTTGACTAGGACTTGATCCAGACTGACTGGGATTATCATAAAGTGGGCATGTCTGTAAAGGGGAGACTGGTGGGGACCCAGAGAACCCATTTACATCCACACATCTGGAGGTCAGAGGTCAACGGACACCTTTGAAAATGGACATGACGGTTTTTCTTTCTAAGTTTGGATGGTTATTAAACCTCCTTTTTGAAAAGATACTGTGACCTGGTTGGTACTAATGGGTTCATTAGGTGCTCTAGTTTCATACGATACCAGTATCTTCAGTTGTTACTGCGTTAACTTTGACAGTGATAGTATTTATTATTTTAAATAAATACAGACATGGTTTCCTCATTTCTAATGTGTTTCCATTGTTGTGTAACGTCAGACAACTGCTTCTTGGAGAATCAACCACAGTGTGTTTTCATGGTGCACCAGCGATGCTGTCTGATGTGTTTTTAATGGAGCTCTACGGCACAGAGAAAGACGAGATATCAGGCTGTGATAGTCGATATATTCAGTGCTGCTTTTGGTCTTTCTGTGGGAGAATAGTATATGTTCCTGTCTTTTATGCTAAAGTTGTCACTGTCAAGCTGTGAGTGTTGAATGAATGGACCTAACGATGCTCGCTACTGGACAGTGTCTCATCGTTGTGTGGAGAAAATAAACATAGATAAGATAATACATTTTTGAAATATTTTTCAGCTAAGTATCCTCTGACCAGCGCGAGACAGTTTTGGTAGAAGAAATAATGTGTTTTGTTGAATTAACATGCAGTGGGATCACAGGTATACGAGTAGTCACTGGGAGTCTGGTGTGTGAATTTATTAGTTTATTTAAATTATTTATCTATTAGTTTAAAACTTACAGTATATTTTATTTATTTTTATTTATTATCATCATGATTCTGTCATTTTAAAACATGTATTTTTCTTTTTCTTTATATTTTATTTCTTGTCAGAATTTTATTTTTTACTTCAAAAAAATTTAAATGTATTATATATTTATTTTTGTTTATATTTCTGATTTATTTTATTTCTTAATTTTTAGTATGTTTTTGTTAATATTTGTATTTATTTTGTAATTTTTTAATTTATTACTAATCAACAATTAATTTAATTTAATTTGTTGTCATTTCTTAAGGAAACTAAGAGCATGATGATGTTTGCTGCCGCAGAGTCAGAATAAATACTTTTTAATACATGAAATGGTTTATCAAGATCATATTTATATTTTTCTTATTTAAGCTACAGTGTAATTATTTTAAGAATTAGGCAGAACTTGATGATTTCTTTTAGATTAACATGTTTTATAAAAACCTCACGTACTTCCAGCAGTACTCTAAAGTACCTCTAGGTGTGTGTGAGAGCGAATCGATGGTGAGTGACGGGAGGGAGGGTTGCTGATGTCGGGACGGTTATTCTGGGCTCTGCTTATCACGGCAGGCTGTTGGAGCCCACACACACACACACACACACACACACACACACACACACACACACACACACACACACACACACACACACACACACACACACACACACACACACACGCGCACACACCACACTCCGATGATGGAGGTCGTATTGTTTGTGACACAGGGGGAACAAAGTCGTTCTGTTTTGGCGAAGCATTGTGGCTTCCACACACACGCGCACACACACACACACACACACACACACACACACACACACACACACACACACACACACACACAGCATGAACTCCTTTCATTAATTTGGTGTTTTTCATTCTTTTACATGGAGCATTAAGTTCTTTTAATGGAGCACAGTGGTTTATAAAACTCACACACACTCGGTCAGTTGTTTTGCCTTCTGGCTGAGGGGTGTGTGTGTGTGTGTGTGTGTGTGTGTGTGTGTGTGTGTGTGTGTGTGTGTGTGTGTGTGTGTGTGTGTGTGTGTGTGTGTGCGCGCGTCTAGCATGCACAAACAGAGCTATCAGTTGTCACACTGGGTCGGGTTACATCTGTGTGTGTGTGTGTGTTAGTCTGCGGTAGTGTTCACACCGCCTGTTTGCGCTGATATTTGTGTGTATTGTTTGTGTTTGTTTTGCTGGTTTGTGTGTGTGTGTGTGTGTGTCTGGTTTCAGCGATGCTTTGTGCTGTTGGTTAATTGATAAAGGTTAAAGTGTTGGCCGGCGGGGAGCTGAGGTCACCTCGCTGCGTTTAAGAGCCAGACGGCGTCCACACACACAGTTTATCAGCCATCATTGATCAGTGATTAAATGGTTAAATGACCCCCATCGGCTGATTTACATACGTGGTCAGGATGTCACGTTAGCCGATATATCACAATTTAAATGAAATCAATTTTTTCTGTTGAGCTTTTAGGCTTAAATTTCCTCGGTAGTAGATTCAGAACATGAAACATGATAGGAATTGTCTAAAGGAGAGTTACTGTAGCAGCCACGGTGCTGCGTTCACTGTCTCCAGTTCACCGTCAGGAGAGTTACTGTAGCAGCCACGGTGCTGCGTTCACTGTCTCCAGTTCACCGTCAGGAGAGTTACTGTAGCAGAGTTACTGTAGCAGCCACGGTGCTGCGTTCACTGTCTCCAGTTCACCGTCAGGAGAGCTACTGTAGCAGAGTTAGTGTAGCCGCCACGGTGCTGCGTTCACTGTCTCCAGTTCACCGTAAGGAGAGTTATTGTAGAACCCACGGTGTTGCGTTCACTGTCTCCAGTTCACCGTCAGGAGAGTTACTGTAGCAGCCACGGTGCTGCGTTCACTGTCTCCAGTTCACTGTCAGGAGAGTTACTGTAGCAGCCACGGTGCTGCGTTCACTGTCTCCAGTTCACCGTCAGGAGAGTTACTGTAGCAGCCACGGTGCTGCGTTCACTGTCTCCAGTTCACCGTCAGGAGAGTTACTGTAGCAGCCACGGTGCTGCGTTCACTGTCTCCAGTTCACCGTCAGGAGAGAGTTACTGTAGCAGCCACGGTGCTGCGTTCACTGTCTCCAGTTCACCGTCAGGAGAGTTACTGTAGCAGCCACGGTGCTGCGTTCACTGTCTCCAGTTCACCGTCAGGAGAGTTCTTTTTAACCAATAATGTAAATCGGTTAAACATCTTGATGCCTTTTATTGGTTAAATGGACAGAATGCTTCTATTTCCCCCAGTAATAACAACACTTCTCATCATGGGTTTATTTTTATTATGTTCTCTGTTCAGCAGCTTGGTGGCTGTGAGCTTTGTGTTGGTGTCTCAGGGGCAGAGGAGCTGGTTTCATGCTTCACCTACCGACCGACCGACCAGCCGGGGCGAGAGACATAGACGGAAAGATCTCTCTCTCTCTCTCTCTCTCTCTCTCTCTCTCTCTCTCTCTCTCTCTCTCTCTCTCTCTCTCTCTCTCTCTCTCTCTCAAACAGAGAGAGGGGTGAAGATCAAAGTAAGAAATATGACCCTCTGTCACCACGGAGAAGAACTGATCCTCTCCCCTGTGTGTGTGTGTGTGTGTGTGTGTGTGTGTGTGTGTGTGTGTGTGTGTGTGTGTGTGTGTGTGTGTGTGTGTGTGTGTGTGTGTGTGTGTGTGTGTGTGTGTGTGTGTGTGCAGACTGAACAAAACAGCAAGAGGGGAGAGGCAGGTCAGTGTGTGTGTGTGTGTGTTGGGAAATAGATAATGTTTCACAAAGGCTGTTTCAGTCTCCAACTTCAAAAGGAGGTGGGCGAGAGACATTAACAATAATATAGTAGAAAGACAGAGAGAGAGACTCTGAGTTTAGGTGATGAAGTATTTAGATACTTCAGTAAAAGTACTAATAGACTCTTTTACAGTCGACATCACCCCTCGACGCCTGAATTTATTTACAATTATATAAAAAATGTATTTGTTTTTGCTTTCATGCTGATGTTAAATTAAGTGCAGATTGTTAAAATTTAAGTTTGATGCAAATTAGTGACAATTTATTAATATTTACGGAGGTAGCCATCATGGACAGATGTTGCGATTTTGCTAGAAACCAAAATATTCAAATTATATAAAGAAACATTAGTCACATGAAGTCTATTCCAATGATATAGCTGTATTAATAAACAATAAGCACAACTTACCTCACAATTTATCCAAATTTGCAGCCTCCAAATATTCGTATTTATTTTGTTGTCCACAATGTGCACTAACCGGATGTAAGTCTCACTCCGACCGGTCCTACGAGAAACCAGGGCTTGTAAAAGGTTCCTCGGTACGTGTTGAATACGCGCAAACCGGCATCGGGCGAATGCATACACTACCTCGGCTGCAGCCTGGATCAAAGCCGTATGATGCACATTCGTGGCAGTCGGCGTTAAAGGGTTGAAAATACGCCTGTGCATGTTTGCAGTGGAAGTGGTGTTTTACACCAGCCTTCCAGACGAGTTGGTGAGCTATAAAACGTTGAACTGAAACTGTTACCAGCGTCAAAATGTCTGAAGAACATTAAAATGATTATGATATGACTTTTGCAGGAATCATACTACAGCGACTAGTTAAACCGAAACACCGGCAGGGTTCTGGCCGTCACCATGCTGGTATTTGGCCATCGCCTAACTGAAAACACACCGTGAAAGGGTTAAAGTTCTAAGACAAAAACACTGTGGTAGCGACCTGTCAATCACAAGGTGGCCCCGCCCTAAAGCATCACCTGCTTTATGGTCTATTTGTTGGTTTTGATTATTTATTAACCATGTTGGTTATTTGGCTGTCACCATCTTGGTGTTTACCTGTCGCCATCTTGGATTATGGCCATCGGCATTTTGGTTTTTGGCCGTTGACATCTTGGTTGTATGCATGTCGCCGTCTTGGATTTTGGCCATTACCCTATTGGTCATTTGACCATCGCCATCATGGTTTTTGGCTGTTGCCCTGTTGGTTTGAGGGAGGAGGTGGTGTAGGAGGTGGGGGAGAAGGTGGGGGGGGGGTGGGGATGAGGTGATGGAGGAGGAGGGGGAGGAGGTGATGGAGGAGGAGGTGGAGGAGGTGAGGGAGGAGGGGGGGGGGGGGGGGGGGGGGGGGGGGGGGGGAGGAGGTGGAGGAGGTGAGGGGGAGGAGGAGGTGGGGGGTGGGGGGAGGAGGTGTTGTCTGCAACAAGATTATTTGATGCCTGTGAACACACACACTTAAACACACACACAGTCTCTTAGGTGCACTTAGCAGATTGGTTTAGAAATCACATTAGGGAATGTCACAACAGCTTTTCCTCTCGTTCACCAGGTAATCTCTCCATCCCTCCTCCTCATATCTCTTTACTCTGTTCCTCCCTTTCTTCCTACCTGAGTTTAATCTCTCTTCTCCTAATTTTACTTTTCTCTCTTCATCCTTTTCTCCTCCACACTGCTTCCCTTTTTTCTTCATCTCACCACTTTCTATTTTCTTGTCTTTCTTTTTTCCTCCTCTTCTGTATATCTGTCCATTTGTTCATCCTCTCCCGTTTCCTCTCCTCTGCTCCTTTCTCTCCTTTTTTCTGTCATTCACCAGTATCCTCTTCCTGTTTTCTTTTTCGTCCTCTTCTATCATCTCCTCATCCTCCCCTTTTCTCTCTCTCTCTCCTTTGCTCTTTGCTCTTTTTTGTCTTTCTTTACTCCTCATCCTTCTTGTCTTCTCTTCTTTCCTTTGGCTTATTTCTTCATCTTCTCCTCCTTTTCCCTCCTTCTTTCTTTGCTCTTGTCATTCACCAGCCTCCCTTTTCCTGCTCCTATCTTTCGGTCCACCTGTTTATCACCTCCTCCCTTGTTTCCTTTCCTTTTTTGTCCTCTCCTCTGCTCCTTTTCTTCCCGTCTGTCCATATTTTGGTCCACTTTCATTTTCTTCCATTTCTTTCCTCCTTTCTCTCCTCCTTCATCTGTTTGTCCTCTCTCTTCCCTTGTGTCCTTTTCTCTTTTTCCTCCTCGTCCTCTCTTCCCTTCTCTTGTTTTTTTGTTTCTGTCCATTTGTTCCTCCTCTTCTCACTTTTTCCTTCTTTTCCTCAAGTCTTCTTGTTTATTAGCTGAGTTTTTCTTTCTTTTTTTTCCTCCTCCTCATCCTCTTCATCCTCCTCCTTCCCCCTCTTCTTCCTCCTTTCTCTCCAGATCTGTTCATCTTTATCTCTCATTTCTTTTCCTCCACTATTGTTTCCTTTCGTCTCCTCTTTTTTGGACTTCTTTCTTGCTTTACTCTCATTTAGTCTTTTTTTCTTTTTACCTGCTCTTTCTCTTGTTTGTCATCTCCTCCCTTGTTTCTTCTCCTCTTTTTTTCTCCCTTTTTTCTTCCCTTATCATCCATCTTTTGGTCCATGTGTTCCTCCTCTTCTCTCGTCTCCTCTCTTCTATCCTTTCTCCTCTCCTCCTCTTCCAATTTTCCCACTTTTTCATCCCCTCTTCTTGTCTACCAACCTAAGTTTTCTTTTCTCTTTTTCCTCCTTGTCTTCTTTGTCTTTCTCCTTTTTCCACATGTTGGTCCGTCTCTCCTCCTCCTCCTCTTCCTCCCTCACATCCTTCTTTGATTCAATCTTCTTGTCACTTAACCTCGCCCCTCTCTCCCCCTCTCTCCTCCTCTTCTTCTTCCACCTGGTCTTATCTCTCTATTTATTGTGACAGCCTGTCAGAGGTGTGTATATACTGTATCTGTGTGTGTTGGGGACGAAAAAGAGTAGCAACCGACAGATTTACCGTTTATAGCGAGCGCCATCCGCACACCGCTATATCAAAGAGAGAGGAGGGAGGAGGAGGAGGAGGAGGAGGAGGAGGAGGAGGAGGAGGTCAGAGGCGAAGGAGGAGATGAAAGGAGAACAGAGAGGAGGAGCTGAGAGGGTAAAGAGAGGGCAGCGGGGGGATGACAGCTGATCTGTGTGTTTCCCACAGACAACATGTTATTAATAAAAACAGGAAAAAATGTAATTATCAGCCATTTTTAAAACGCCACGACGTACAGACGAGTGTTTGTGTGTGTGTGTGTGTGTGTTATTGCAGCAATAATTATAGCTGAAATCAATTAAAAACATGACAAGAGCATGCATGGTGTGAGTGTGTGTGTATTGTGTGTGTGTGTGTGTGTGTGTGTGAGTGTGTGTGTCGCCCACCAGTGTCCTTGTCATGCAGAAACTTCACCAGACAGCGTGTTATTAACAAAAACTTTAACTTGGTGTAATTTGTAATTAGCAGTGTGAAAACATGTCATGTGTGTGTTTGTGTGTGTGTTTTCTTAAAAACTTAAAACTCCTTTTTTTGCTATTATTGCACATTTTTTTGTGGCTTTTGTGTGTTAAGTTTTTATTGGTGTTTGTGTGTGTGTGTGTGTGTGTGTGTGTGTGTGTGTGTGTGTGTGTGTGTGTGTGTGTGTGTGTGTGTGTGTGTGTGTTGTGTGTGTGCTCGTCACCACCACCACCCTGCGTCTCCTTCCCAGACAGCTTGTTATTAATGAAAACGTATAATAATCCATTTAAAAACATGTCATCATGATTAGAATAATAACAGTGGTTAAACTGACTGAGACGTTTATGGAGGAAGAAGTTCTCATCATCATCATCATCATCATCATCATCTACCGGCGTGGGAGTGTGTGTGTGTGTGTGTGTGAGCAAACAAACACGTTAGCGCTTCAGTCGAGCAGCAACTTCCTCCGAACTCGTTTTTTTCCCTCTATTGTTTATGTACAAAAAAAAGATGCTGGACAAGAAAATGGAGTCACAAGAAACGTTCACAAATAAAGTGAGGAACGCGACACGTTCTCGTCACGAAAGGACGAAGCTGTCACCTGAAATCTGAACAGATTTTTGACTCTGAAGTTAACGTCCGATCCGTGCGACGAACTTTTTCATGTCGGCGCAGCAGCACATAATTGTCTTGTTGCACCTTTTGATGCTGCAGTAACACATTTTAAGCGTTTTGTTGGCCTCGGAAATCTAGTCGTCGATACCGGTGAAATACCACGATTCTCGATACCGGATTCGATACCATGTTAAAAAACAAAACTGTATAATAAATCCCATCATGCACTTCAACATCCTTTATTACAGTTTGCATACTGGTTTTTGTTAGGAAGTTAAACGGCTCATAATTCCCTCTCTGTTACCTATTTCATATTGCTGTGAAAACATGTTCTTCAAACTGTATTTATTCAAGTTTCAAGCCAAAAACTACAGTTTACAATGTTATGTTTGGGCCTGAATGCGTCATATGTTTAAGTCCGTGACACCTCCCGTTAAGCTCTTGTCCTGCTGATTTCAGCACTGATTTCTTGTTCACCATGAAGTAAAAGCAGCAGGCTGGGTCACCTGGACGCGTCGGTAGGGAGTTTAACGGTCAGTTTATACAGTAAGCAATAATAGACTATGCACAAATGTAAAATAGTGCCACACTCGCATTTATCTTGACGTAAATCAATCACTAGTTCTCTTCATTTGGACCGTCATGTTTTCTGGTTGTGGTGTTGGAGGAGGAGGCTGCAGGGTCTGTTTCAGTCATACCTACTCTGTCCGGTGCACCCAGTGAAACTATTCAGTCGCTCTTCACAGATTTTTGGTCTCACGTTTGACTAAAATGGTCGTAATCTGAAGGCCTGATTACAGTAACAGTCTACTGATTCATATTCGATCAGCGCTGCCTAGTTTGACCGTTTGATCAGAGTTCAGAGTGACTGACAGACTCCAGATCAGCTCTGATTGGTTGGTCTGTGAAGTCTTGCAGACTCATTATTTAGTGATGAGAAAGAACCAAACTGATAAGGACTATCACGTAGAGTAGTAGTATCAATCAATACCATCCCTATTTAAAGGTTTGTTTCTTATTGTTTTTATGTCAGAGTTTGATTATCAAATTGTAAGAAAACTGCTCAAAATGTGGTTTAAAAAAACTCAAAAACTGTACTGTACTGAAGTACAAATGAATGTTTGTTACATTGTACATTATTCTACTTTGTACTTCTACTCTACTACATTTCAGAGGTAACTACTGTACTTTTGACTCCACTACATTTATCTGACAGCTTTATTTACGTTTCAGATTACAGTTGTCCAGGTCAAACCAGGTGTGTCCAGATGTGTGGATGTTGAATGTTTGTGATAAAGCGTTCCTTTGTGTGTTGAGAAAATCCTCCTTCAGCTAAATAAACTCCTTAAAAAGCCTCTTGGATCAGCTGGAAAATGCATCGTCACAAAGCTTACAACTATATTGGAGATATACGTGGTTCTCACAGGACAGCGTAGACCATGATGCATTGCTGTAGGTTAAACTCGCAAACGGAGTTAAGATTCAACATACTAATAAATGCAGCAGTAATATTAATCCAGAAACATCAGCTATAACAAAACACTGACAGGGAACATGTTACTGCAACATTAATACTTTACTTTGAGTACTTTAAGTGCATTTAGCTGATAATACTTGTATATTTTTACCTACAGTTACTGTGAGAAACATTTAACTGGTTTTTAATACTGATGCCTCTATATGACCTTCATAAGTAAAGATAGTTATTCTTAATGGTTGTCATCGGTACCACCGGGTCCGCTGGTCCCCGCTGGACGCCAACATCGACACCCCGCTACCCCGAACCCAGGCCGTGTTGCTGGGCCCGCTGGAGGGAAGGGAGGCTCAGGAGAACCAGATCCAGGACTGAGCGGGGCGGACTGTCAGACCCTGCTGCATTAAAAATGAGAGGTTTTCTAAAGGGACGCTGGTGCTGGGAAACACTAGCGCTTTTGTCCACCGGGACCGCCAAAACCAACGCAAAATTAAAGTTCCTCTTAGTAGCTTTAAGAAAGGTATTGAATGCAGGATTTTTACTAGTAGTGCAGTACTTTCACAGTGTGGTATTAGTACTTTTACCACCACATAGAGCAGCTTTAAAACAATAAACCTACTAGCACCTGCATATTAGCATATAAAGGATTTTTTTCTGAAAGGATTTTGTTGTTTCTTCAGTTCGCAGCTTCAGCAGCAGGGAGAGTTCCTCATGTCGAATATCTGAAAACATTGTTTTTGCAGCTATGAGCTTGTCATTCAGTAGCGGCATGGTGTGTAAATGTGTTTGCATGTTAACTCGTGTATATGTGATAGCCTACTGCATGCTTTGTGTTGTGTGTGTGTGTGTGTGTGTGTGTGTGTGTGTGTGTGTGTGTGTGTGTGTGTGTGTGTGTGTGTGTGTGTGCAGGCAGACATGCTGTCGTTTTGATAGCTTGTCATTGAAGCGATCCGGTCCACTGTAATTTTCTACTCAGAGGAAACAATGCAACAATACATGCTTCGCTGTCAAAAAGAGAAAACCCTCCACGCTGTGTTTGTGTGTTTGTGTGTGTGTGTGGTGGGTGTTCATGCTCTCCTCACTGGAACTGTTGAATCTTACTTTTCATCTTTTTTGTCTTTTGCTTTCTTTTCTCCCACTTTTTCTATTTTGGTTTACTTTCTTTTTTCTCCCCGTATCTGTTTTTCTGTTCACCTCCGTCCGTCTCCTCTCCGTGTTCGACATATTGGTGTCACCAATAAATCATTGCAGTCCACCTTTAAAAAAAGGGGGGGGGGGGGGTAAAAGACAGGAGGATGGATGTTGTTTAGCATCTCATCAAAGTCACAAGGTGTTTTCCTGAAAAAGGTGCAGACTTTATAGGATTATAAGATTCCCAGCAGGAAGTCTAGTTTTATTTCTTTTCAAAGTTTTTTGTGCACGTTTGTTCATTCAGATGATCTTTAATCTACAAATTAACAATTATTAATACAATTATTTAATACCACATTGTACAGGTGAGTACAGTGCATTAGAAAAATAATGCATTTAAGACCTTGAAGCAAAATTAGAGGAAAAGAAAGTTATTAAATATCAAACTAGTAGGTAACTTTATAATAACCATCACTTATAAAAGGTAAATTGATAGTTGATTTATCTTAATATTTTACTGTTAAACAACAAAATGATAATTTTATTCAATAATTATTATTATTAGTAGTAGTTTATTGTTGCACACATTATAACATTTGACATATTATATAGTATCTGTTATTTAAGATATTTGTAAATTTAAAAGAATTTTTGTATATTTGTAACATTTTTAAATGGTTTGTAAACTATATAAACATGATTTTGATACTATTATAAACTGGTGATTCTATTTTAGTAAATAATTTGTAAAGCATCAAGAAACATTATTTAGATATATAGTTAATACTTAATGGTTAATAATTGGTTTCTGGTACAAATTTTTTTCTTAAAGGTTTAAATATAATTTGGTAAATATTAACAAATAATATAATAAAATGTTATGTGTGCAACAATAAACTGTTAATAGTTAATCAGAATGTAATTGTTATCATATCAGCTATGATACAACATAGAATTTATAATGTCATTTCATATCATACAAAGTGATGTTAAAATAACAGAAATTATAGCATTATTAATTAGTAAACATGGTTGATTATCATTGCATTGTTTGTTAACAGTAAAATAAGATACGTTAAACTAAGTTTAAATGATGGTCATTATGAAGTGACGGTCATGCTTTTGCAGGATAAGGCTGAAAAAAGCTGTTGCTTGAAGTCCACTACATGAATGTGGTTTGAAGTCTAAATACATGTGAAAACCACATGAATAGCCTGCAGGATTATAATAACGTAAAGCGAAATTAAACCGCTGCTAAAAAGCCAGTAAAAATCACATACTGCAACCTGACATAAAAGCACAGTCAGACCAATAAAACCGCACACTGTAACATGAAAGCACAGTGACACATAAAGACTGTTCATTAACTGAGATTTTAATTATGACGGCGGCCAGTTTATGCCAGAAAAGTCTGGTTTAGTAAATATGTTTATAGGCCTAAATGGTCTATTTAACTGCTGGTTCAACCAGAATATTTTACTTTCTTACACAGGACTCGGCCTTTTCATCTATTCAATTAAAATTGATATTTTATATCAGTTTTCTCACTGTTAGCAGGTAGGATAGCACACTCCAGACTGCTACAGCTAATGGATTTAATATCTTAGATTAGTAGAAATTAATCCAGATGTTTCTCTAGTTGCGTTTCCAAAATTGTTTTAAAACTGTTTAAATATTTTAAAGCTAACAGTGTTAATGCAAAATGAACTTTAACAGTTTAGTATTACTAGTACTAGTAAAGTTTAAAGTCTAAAATGATTTAATATAAAGATCAAATGTTGAGCATGTTAAATATGATGTGCCATAGCAGGAAAGCTAGCACGCTCAGCTAGCACTAATCTAAGTTAAAGCACAACGTCAGTGATTTATGAACTTCTGACGCAGCTTAAGTCTAAAATTAATGTACAGTATATATATTATAATATATAATATATACAAATTTATCAAGCCCTTTAGCAAGTAAATTATGATGTGCCGTTTCCCAGCAGATAACAGGAAAGCTAGCAGGCACAGCTAGCGCTAATCTAAGCATGAGCCATTGATTCAGGCTAATAACTGAAATTGATCCACATTAATTCAGACATTGATCTCATTACAGGACTCTCAAAAATCCTCTCAAATAATGAAATTAAACTAATTCCCAATCAAAAGTGTAAACTATTCATAGGATTCTTGAAAAGATGGTAAAATTTAAGCTAGCAGGCTCAAAATTCATTCAATTGATTTTAATCAAAATTTCACTCAAATGTTTACAATTTAAAAAGACGTTTAGTAAGTTAAAGATGATGTGCTGTTTCCCAGAAGATGGCTGGAAAGCTAGCAGGCTCAGCTAGCGCTAATATATATTAATGCACAACGTCATTAGTTTAATAACTGAAATCGATCCACGTTCACTCAGCCATTCATCTCATTAAATAACACATCTTAAATAATGAAATTAATTAATTCCTAATCAGAAGTGTAAACTACTCATAGGTTTCTTGAACTGATGGTAAAATTTAAACTATTAGGCTCAGCTAGTACTAATCAAGGTTAAGTACCAAATGTTTTGAGGCAGTATAAGTCTAGATTGATTAATATAAATATCAAATGTTTAAAAGTTTATCCAGATGTTAAGTTAAACATGTGCTGTTTCCCAGCAGATAGCAGGAAAGCTAGCAGGCTCAGCTAGCGCTAATCTAAGTGAAAGCACAAATCACTGATTTAGGCTAATGACCGAACTTGAATCAGATTAATTCAGTCATTCGTCGTGTTAAAGAACTCATTTCAAATAATAATCAAATTAAACTAATTACTAATCAAAAGTGAAACTATTCACAGGTTTCTTGAAAAGCTGGTAGAATTCAAGCTAGCAGGCTGAGCTAGCGCTAATCTAAGTTAAAGTACAAAGTCATTGATTTAATGGCTGAAATTTATCCACATTAACTCAGCCATTTCTCTCATAAAAGCACCCGTCTTTAGTATTCAAAATAAACTAATTCCTAATCAAAAACTATGAATAGGTTCCTCGAGAAGCTGCTAGAATTTAAGCTAGCAGGCTAAAAACTACTCCGAAGCTACCACGCAGACTGAAATTAATCCAAATTCATTCAATTACACGAAGACCTCTGACCCAATTTTAATCTAAAGCTCAATCAAATGTATAAAATCTTGAACACATTTGACGCACCAGCTTCCTGGCAGATAGCAGTTAAGCTAGCAGTAGTATACAAACTGACACAAGTCATTGACTCAAAGACTGAAAGCAATCAAAATCCATTTACTTTTAAATATAAAAACCCTCAAATCTCAATCAAATGTATGAAATCTTTAACTCGTCGGACACGGCAGTTAAACACCAGCAGATTAGGTTAAGCTAGCGGGCTCGGCGCTAATCTGAGCCCACATTAATCATTGATTCGGTGTCTGCCTGTAATTGATATGTAAATAGCATGTTTAACCTCCATTTACATGTGTGTTTGTGTGCGCCGACCAAGGCCGAGATGAGTGTGTGTTTCAGTGTGTGTGTTTGTGTGAAAGATAGAGCGAGTGTGGGAGTGCAAGAGGCATGTTGAAGGAGGGGGGTCGCCTCCAAGTTACAAAAGAAGTTAATTAAAAATGAAAAAAAAAAAGCGAGGGGAGGGAGGGAAGACGGGAGTGGACGGAAGCAGTCGGGGGTGGACGGAGGGGGAGAGAGAGGGAGGAAAAAATAAAAACGAAGGAGGGGAGGAATGGAAGGAGGGAGGGAAGCAGTGTTTTATTGAAAACGGGTGGACAAACAGTGTGTAATTGGCTGGGGCCGCAGGGGCTAAAGGAGAGGTTCAAAGAGAGGAGAAAGAGATAGAGAGCAAATTAACAGATAGTGGAGGGAGGAGGAAGGGAAAGAGATGACATGGGAGAAAGAGAGAGGAAGAAAGTGTTGACTCAGAGAAAGACAAGATCAGTGGATAAGAGAGAGAGAGGGAGGTGCACTACATGACCAGAAGTATGTGGACACCTGAACGTTAAACCAACACGCAATTGTTGATTCATGAGGACATTTAGTTCAGTTGTATTTGATGTGGACAACAGCACATGGTCCAGATGCACCATGTTTGGTGTTTATAGCCAAACACTAATGTACAACATCTGTCCAGAGGAGGCTTTAAAATAAAAAAGTTATAATACAAAATGCATCCAGAAAAACAAATGCAGGTGTCTACAGTGCTGCTTTTCTTTCAGCTGTGATTTAATTCAAAGATGGCTGCAGGGATGATGTATTTCTGTAGGACAACCAGGATGTTAGCATCGCTCTGCTTCCCTCAACAAACAGCTGTCACCGTCTCCAGTTCACCGTCAGGAGAGTTACTGTAGCAGCCACGGTGCTGCGTTCACTGTCTCCGGTTCACCATCAGGAGAGTTACTGTAGCAGCCACGGTGCTGCGTTCACTGTCTCCGGTTCACCGTCAGGAGAGTTACTGTAGCAGCCACGGTGCTGCGTTCACTGTCTCCGGTTCACCGTCAGGAGAGTTACTGTAGCAGCCACGGTGCTGCGTTCACTGTCTCCGGTTCACCGTCAGGAGAGTTACTGTAGCAGCCACGGTGCTGCGTTCACTGTCTCCGGTTCACCGTCAGGAGAGTTTCTGTAGCAGCCACGGTGCTGCGTTCACTGTCTCCGGTTCACCGTCAGGAGAGTTACTGTAGCAGCCACGGTGCTGCGTTCACTGTCTCGGGTTCACCCCACGGTGCTGCGTTCACTGTCTCCGGTTCACCGTCAGGAGAGTTACTGTAGCAGCCACGGTGCTGCGTTCACTGTCTCCGGTTCACCGTCAGGAGAGTTACTGTAGCAGCCACGGTGCTGCGTTCACTGTCTCCGGTTCACCGTCAGGAGAGTTACTGTAGCAGCCACGGTGCTGCGTTCACTGTCTCCAGTTCACCGTCAGGAGAGTTTCTGTAGCAGCCACGGTGCTGCGTTCACTGTCTCCAGTTCACCGTCAGGAGAGTTACTGTAGCAGCCACGGTGCTGCGTTCACTGTCTCCAGTTCACCGTCAGGAGAGTTACTGTAGCAGCCACGGTGCTGCGTTCACTGTCTCCAGTTCACCTTCCAGGAGTGTTAGTAACCATGGTGCTGTGTGTAATGTTTTGCTAATTGTTGTTATTTAACATCCCTACTTGATGTGTTTTCAGAGGTAGATTTTGGTGGATTGTTTAGATGGAAATAACATAAAGTTTACAAACAGGCTGTCATGTTTCCTGTTTGAAATGGCGTGCATAAAACCATGGACCAATCAGGTGCGTTCAACGATAGGATACGTCACCCCTACTTACGTCACCTCCTCCACTAGTGTCCTCGTCGGACCTGGTGGACACGTACCGATGGATTTAACAGTATGGACGTGACCACTGACTATTTAGCCACACATTCAGCCTGACCATACACAGTCCAGACATGTAATTGTTTTTAAGAGTCTTGTTTAAAATACAAAGCAGCGAATGCTTACTACTCTTTCAACATGTTTTTCAGTTACTCCCCCCGTCTTTGCTTCTAACTGGCCTCACCCTCGTGGCTCATACAGGTCCTTGCCAGGTCAACGTAAACACTTCATTTTAGGTCATCATAAGAGACTTGAAACATGTGTCCACATACTTTTGGTCGTATAGTGTGGTCACTGCACCTCCAGGTAAATAAGGAGCTCGCTTTATTAGCATTGTGTGTGTGTGTGTGTGTGTGTGTGTGTGTGTGTGTGTGTGTGTGTGTGTGTGTGTGTGTGTGTGTGTGTGCTGACTAAGGCTTATCAGATTCTCAAGGGGCGAGAAGAAAAAAAAAAAAAGCCAGAAGAGAGCGAGAGAGGTTAGAGAAAACGAGGATAGAGGTATTCTCTCTCTCCCTGTCTGATTGAATGGAAGCTGAAAGGTCGCGACCTCTTTCTAAACACTCCACGGTTCTCAGCATTAATCAAATAACACTCACACACACTCGAACACAGCACACACACAAACTCATGCGCTGACCTTCACACACCTGCATGCGTGCACACCGAACATGCATACGTTTAAAAATCATATGGGCTTACGCAGGCAGATGCAAATGGTGGGTCGGCTTGCACACGCACACTACCAGGTGAATTTAGATGGGATTATCCGCACATACCACACTGTATAAAGAGTGTCAAATGCCGGTGTGTGTGTGTGTGTGTGTGTGTGTGTGTGCGTGCATGTTTCCCGCTCTACACATCTTTATGTGTGTGTTGCTTGGTATATTTGTGTGTGTGTGTGGTCGTAACAGTGACATCTGCACCGTTGGCTAAACAGCTTGCGAATATGCTGATAAAAACAACGCCGGCAGCCAAATTTACAACACCTATAAAACACACACACACACGCACACACACACCCTCAGACGCACACACACACAGACACACACACACACACACACACACACACACACACACACACACACACAGACGTACACTCAGAGGGCGTATTATGGTGAGATTTACGGTGTGTCTGTGTGTGTGTTTGGGTTTATTGCAGTTTACAGGACAGAGAGAGCGTCTATGTAAGCAACAACTACACTTGTGTGTGTGTGTGTGTGTGTGTGTGTTTAGTTGGAAAAGGACACCCAGACTCTGAATTTGAACGTAATAATTTTTTTATTTTATTTGGTCACAATTAAATTCTGTGATTCTTCTCTTTTTATGTTTCTCTCGTTTATTCCTTTAGATTATTACCTCTGTGCAGTGTTTCTATCTCCTTTTTTAAATTTTAGCAGTTATTCTGTGCATTTTGGTGTTATTCAGTGTTTTTTTTTTTCTTAGATAAATGGATTGATTTTGCAGGTAAAACTGTGTTTTAGTGTCAAACACTTACCATTTTTTTTTGGCATGTGATCAGATACATGCGTACAATTACAGGCACTCTGTGGGGTTTTTGACCACTAACAGCACTATGGAGCAGTGTTTTTATTAGCGGCTTCGTGTTTTCTTTGCAACATGTACACCTTCACACATCGGGGTGATGTGACGCAAAATGACAGTAATATTTGGTTGTAGAGAGACAACACTCAGCTGACCGACCTGGTTTAAATTCTGTTGTTTTCCAAGTTTATTTTAATATTATATTCAGTTCTTTGGAGGCTTTGTGAGGCAATGACAGTGGATTTACTCACATAATAATCCATGCTTCAGTACAACAGGAACCCTCGCTACAGCTGTTTCTGTGGTTACAGTTTACAGCTTTAATACAGTGTAGCATGGACCCTCGCTAGAGTCGTTGCTATGGTTACAGTTTTCATACAGTGTAGCATGGACCCTCGCTAGAGTCGTTTCTATGGTTACAGCTTTGATACAGTGTAGCATGGACCCTCGCAAGAGTCGTTGCTGTGGTTACAGCTTTGATACAGTGTAGCATGGACCCTCGCTAGAGTCGTTTCTATTGTTACAGCTTTGATACAGTGTAGCATGGACCCTCGCTACAGTCGTTACTATGGTTACAGCTTTGATACAGTGTAGCATGGACCCTCGCTACAGTCGTTTCTATGGTTACAGTTTTCATACAGTGTAGCATGGACCCTCACTAGAGTCGTTTCTATTGTTACAGCTTTGATACAGTGTAGCATGGACCCTCGCTACAGTCGTTACTATGGTTACAGCTTTGATACAGTGTAGCATGGACCCTCAGCTACAGTCGTTTCTATGGTTACAGTTTTCATACAGTGTAGCATGGACCCTCGCTAGAGTTGTTTCTATTTTTAAAGTTTTGATAAAGTGTAGCATGGACCCTCGCTAAATTTTTTTTTGGGTTTAAAGTTTTAAAAAAGGTAAAAAGGACCTTGTTATATTTTTTTTATGTTTAAAATTTATAAAGACCCTCGCTACAGTCGTTTCTATGGTTACAGCTTTGATACAGTGTAGCATGGACCCTCGCTACAGTCGTTGCTGTGGTTACAGCTTTGATAGAGTGTAGCATGGACCCTCGCTACAGTCGTTTCTATGGTTACAGCTTTGATACAGTGTAGCATGGACCCTCGCTACAGTCGTTACTATGGTTACAGCTTTGATACAGTGTAGCATGGACCCTCACTACAGTCGTTTCTATGGTTACAGTTTTCATACAGTGTAGCATGGACCCTCGCTAGAGTCGTTTCTATGGTAACAGCTTTGATACAGTGTAGCATGGACCCTCGCTACAGTCGTTTCTATGGTTACAGTTTTGATAGTGTAGCATGAATCCTTGCTGCAGTTGTTTCTATGGTTACCGTTTACAGTTCTGACGCTAGCCACAAAACCCTGGTGAGAGTCTGAAGCACCGACTAATAGTACAGACTCAATGTGCCATCGGGCAAGGCAGTGACCCCCTAATTTATAGTACATCCTGCAGTGTAGCAGCACTGCGACTGTGAATGTGTGGGAGTGTGAGAATGTGCAACAGGAAGTCATTAAAAATGAGCGTAAACATGCTCATGAAACATTGTCCTGGATAAATACAGCACCGTTCTTAAAAAGAGTCAGTGCACTGGGGGCAGAAATAAAGGCCATGTATGTTTATTCAGCCTATATCAGGAGCTCTTAACCTTTTTCCAGCATGTAACCCACACTGAGTAAATTTAGCCTCAGCCTGGGACTCGGTCAAGAGACAAGGCTCACTGTGGTCATCAGGAAACAGGCGGACTACTGCCTACAACACGCTTTCGAGTCCCCAGCTGTATTTTATTAGAAATATTCACCTGTTCACACATGACGAGAGAAGATCCAGCTTTAGTATTTATCTACTATCACACACTCATTCCCTTGCAGACTTTAATATGGTTATAGTTTGCTTATTTACAAGGAGCAGAGGTTTAGTTTGAATTCACGTCTGTAACAAAGGATCTCAGTGGTAACTGTGTTTGTTTTTATGAGCACAGTTACAAAGCATCGGCCAGTGTCGCATACCGCAGCATTTACAGCCTCAGCTAATGTGGATGCTTATATACAGCATGACATGAAAATACAGACAACTACGCAAAATATGAATGGTAAACAGTAAAATCAAAGGAAAAAAATACCAATAAATTACATCATATCATCATGTTAAAGTATGGCTAAATGAACAACTTTTGGCTAGTAGCATACTAAAGATCTGTATCATTTACCATTTTTAACATTTTGCCACCATTTACACCCATGTTTTCATTAGTTTTATGTATTCGGCTGTGAGACGGCCCTTATTCCAGACATTAAAGCAGTCCTTTCCAAAGACTGGGCAGTGACCCACAGGTCGGTCGCAGGACATTTTGTTCGGGTCACCAAATAGATCTGCAGAATTTCTTCCAAAGTCGTTTATTGAAGATTTATGTCTGCATTACATCTTTGAGCTCCGTGGGGGAGCCTGAATGTTTGTTTATAACACTGAATGTAATATGAAAGGCTAGCATATATTTTACTGATCTGCAATTATTTCACTTTTCAAACTTTTATGTCTTAGCATGGCTCGTTGACCTTTTCAGGATCATATAAGGAGATACAGTAAAAATGGTCTGTAATGTTATGTACAAAGATGAATTTGCCCCAAACTACTGGGACTATATAAAGTGGACGTGACTGGTGGGGACCCAGAGAATCCATTTACATTCACACATCTGGAGGTCAGAGGAGGTCAACAGACCCCTTTGAAAATGATCATGACTGTTTTTTCCTCGTCAAACCTCCTTCACAACCAGCTAGTATGACGACTAACTAACTGTTTTGAGCCGGTCCAATCAGCCGTGACGTCGTAATGTGTTATCCTCAGATCAGCCTGCACTTCTTATACGAAATGTTCTTTCAAGTCAGCTGAGTGTTTCATGCTCAGAAAGCCTGATTTTGGTTGGAATAACACCTTAAATCCAATAAGATAAGCTGGTGAAGGTGTTTACATGATAGCTGAAATAATAAAAGCCTTAATGAGGTTATAATTGAATCACTGGAGTGTAAGTAAACACACTGTTGGAAAAGTTGTGGACGTTGAAATGAGAGGATGAGAGGCCGCGGTGGGAATTCAGCTGCTCTGAAGATGAACCGATTTACTTAAAAAAAAAAAAAAAAAAAGAGCGTCACTTTGTCCTCAGATCATTTCATTTTCAGCCTTCAGTGTGAAACTGGAATGTGTGTGAATCTCTCTCAACCCGTCTCATGTTCCTCCTCTCTTCCTCTCCGCCTCCCTCCCTTCCTCCACTCCCCCATCCCTCCATCCTCTCCCCTCTCTGTGCTTCGAATTAGACAATGAAAACAATGAATTTGGTGTCTGTTTCTTTCTCTGTGTCACCCTCCCCCACTTCTTTCTCTTCATCTCTCTCTCTCTCTCTCTCTCTCTCTCTCTCTCTCTCTCTCTCTCATAGTGACCCTGTGTCATGCCAGCAACCCTATCTTTCTCTTTTTTTATTTATTTTTTTGCCTTTTCTGTCCTGTAGTTTTTCACCCTGTACCCTGGTGATATCTATCGTCCTGTCTCTCCTGTCTCTCCGTCCCCGTAGACTTTCTCTGTCTCCCATCCCTTTTTTCTTCTCTCTCTCTCTCTCTCTCTCTCTCTCTCTCTGTGTCTTTCTATGTGATTTCATGCTCCAGCTGCTCTATTATCCGTCTGTCTGAGGTTGTGTTAACATCAACAATACCGCTACACATAGACTGATGGACAGATAGATGGACAGGCAGATAGTCCGATAGGATGGATCCTCGCTGAAACATTTCATTCTGCTTTCTTTTTTTGTTGTTGCTTATTTTGCCGCGGCTCTAACGGATTTCAAGTTTAAACTTCGAAGTTGAAGCTCAGACGTCTGAACTTGTTTAATGCAAAATTTAACTTTAAATTAAAGGGTAAAACAAACTGTGTCTTTATACCAACTTTTATTAGGATCTATGCCGGTTTCATTTATATATGAATTATGACAACCTCACCGACACATTTATACTCCTCTTACATTTATATTCCTCTTTAGGCATGACAATTAACTTTTTTTAAAAAAATCAAAAGCCCATTTTTGAAGGACGTCCACACACTCAGTCCACCAAGTCTATCTTAGCAGTAGAGATGTTTATAATTAACTGTTTAACTGTTAACGAGGGATGCTAATTCTGTTAACTGTTAACCGACAAGATTTTGTGCCTCAAATGCAGCAGTGCACCAGCAGCAGTATATGAGCACAACAGACAACTGAGTCAACAGTCAGGAGAGTTACTGTAGCAGCCACGGTGCTGCGTTCACTGTCTCCGGTTCACTGTCAGGAGAGTTACTGTAGCAGCCACGGTGCTGCGTTCACTGTCTCCGGTTCACCGTCAGGAGAGCTACTGTAGCAGCCACGATGCTGCGTTCACTGTCTCCAGTTCACTGTCAGGAGAGTTACTGTAGCAGCCACGGTGCTGCGTTCACTGTCTCCGGTTCACTGTCAGGAGAGTTACTGTAGCAGCCACGGTGCTGCGTTCACTGTCTCCGGTTCACTGTCAGGAGAGCTACTGTAGCAGCCACGGTGCTGCTTTCACTGTCTCCGGTTCACCGTCAGGAGAGCTACTGTAGCAGCCACGGTGCTGCGTTCACTGTCTCCGGTTCACTGTCAGGAGAGTTACTGTAGCAGCCACGGTGCTGCGTTCACTGTCTCCGGTTCACCGTCAGGAGAGCTACTGTAGCAGCCACGGTGCTGCGTTCACTGTCTCCGGTTCACTGTCAGGAGAGTTACTGTAGCAGCCATGGTGCTGCGTTCACTGTCTCCGGTTCACTGTCAGGAGAGTTACTGTAGCAGCCACGGTGCTGCGTTCACTGTCTCCGGTTCACCGTCAGGAGAGCTACTGTAGCAGCCACGGTGCTGCGTTCACTGTCTCCAGTTCACCGTCAGGAGAGTTACTGTAGTGGCCATGGTGCTGCGTTTAGTGTCGTGGGCATTCAGCCACTTTCCCAGTAAAAGTCTCACCTCAGGTTTTCAGCTGTGTGTCTGCCTGGATTAATGATAGCGATTGTCTGACAGTGTTTGTGCTACGTTAGCAGCTGCTAGCGTTGCCGGTGGCTTTGTTTCCGCTGTAGTGTAACTTCAGTGAGTTTCCGACAGACCGTGTGTGTGTGGCGGTGGTGAGTGTGTGTTTGTTGGTGGTGTTATAGCTGTGAACGTAGATGTAGCAGACAGTGTGTATTTACAGTTTGTCGGTGAATAAATGCTACGAGGCTACAAGCTACAACTCCTCAGCTGGAAGTCCAGAGCCAACTTCCTGGATCTGGGCCGGCTCTCTCTTAAGGTGGACCAGCTTTTCTCCTGAAAGTAGCGAGCTGCTTGGTTGGCTAAAACTAAATGATGTGGTGCAGACTTTTACTTTGAAAGTGTGTGCAGTACAGCAGCTCTGCTGACGGTGATCTGACTCAGTTGTCTGTTGTGATCAAACGCTGCAGCGGGTGATAAACGGTGGATTGAACCTGTTAATGCATCGGTTTATCGTTGCAGCTGGGCGGCTTGTTAGGCGCTAAAACCACAAGACCGCCGCCTGAGACGCACTCGAGTTTTGTTCAAGCTTCAGTAATTGCTTCAGGTTTAATCCATGAACACAAAGACAGATAGTCAGCTGTGTCTTTCCCAAACTCCCCTTGTGTTGTTATTCTGTGCTGTTCAGAGGGTGGTTTTCCCTTTTGTTCAAACTGTGGATCATGACTCCTAAATAGACCACCGTCTATTTTCTGGAGGGTCCCCAAGTGAGGGAGTATTTTCTTTAGCTTGGGTCACAGGGTGAGACTAAATGTGCTCTGTTCAGTCTGAAAACATGAGCCCGATCCTGATCTAGTCTCTCCAAACACCACAGGACTTCTGTTTTTAACTCGTCAACAAGACTTGTTGAGATAGGTTGTGATGTTATTTTGTGTTGTTGCTGAATATCAGCAGACGTTAGCTGAGAGAAACATTCACATGTCCAGGGAGGAAGTCCCTCTGGAGATCCTGTTTTTCCATGTCACCAGACGGCTTCAGTAAATCCAGACCGCGGCTCTGCTTCAGCCTCGCTCGGCGCACGGCGGAGCCTGGTGACCTTTGACCTTCTGGGAGGAAAGAGTTGGGCTGACTTTCTTTTGTCGCCTGTTTTCTTTCAGTTATTTAATGTCTTAGTCTTCGTCTTCTTTCTGTCTTCACAATAGTCAGAGGGAATGTCTTCTTTCTTTCTTTCTTTCGTTCGCTCTCGGTCTTTTTTCACTCGGTCTTTCTGTCTTTTTTATGTTTCCTTTTCTTTTTTCATTCTCTTTCATTTCTTACTGTTTCCTGTTTATTTCTTTCTTTATTTCTTTCTCTGTCTTTCCTTTCCTCTCTTCCATTATTTTTTTCTCTTTCTTTCATTTTTTTTCTTTCTTTCATTCATTTTTTCTTTGTCTTTGTTTGTTTGTTCCGTTCTTTCTTTCTTTCTTTCTTTCGCTCGGTCTTTCTGTCTTTTTTATGTTTCCTTTTCTGTTTTCATTCTCTTTCATTTCTTACTGTTTCCTATTTATTTCTTTATTTCTTTCTCTGTCTTTCCTTTCCTCTTTCCTTTTTTACTTTTTCTCTTTCTTTCTTTCTTTCTTTCATTTTTTCTTTGTCTTTCTTCGTCTTTCTTTCTTTCGTTCATTTTTTCAATGTCTTTCTTTCTTTTTCTTTTGTTCGTTTTTTCTTTGTCTTTCTTTCTTTCTTTCTTTCTTTGTCTTTTTTCTTTGTTTATTTGTTTCTTTCTTTCTTTTCTTTGTCTTTCTTTCTTTCTTTTCTTTGTCTTTCTTTCTCTCTCGCTCCACACTAGTCAGGAGGAATATCTTCTCTATATTTGTGGTAGTGTTTTCTCATCTGAAGATCTTCCTCCTGTTTCTCCACAGTGGATGGTCAGAGGGAATGTCTTCTTCTTTCTCCTCCTCCCTCGTTCATTAATCACTCCCTCCCACTGCTCCTCTTTCTCTCCTTCACAGATGTTCCTCTTGGCCGTCAAAACATCTCTGTCGTCTTCTTCTTTTCTTCTTCTCTGCAAGACAGTTTGACTCAGTGGTGAACCCCCTTCTGCCTCTCCTTCTCCATTCAAGCCTTTTTTTCTCCACTCTCTCTTTTCTTTTTGATTCATTTGTTTTGCCCTCCATCTCATCCTCTTATTTTTCCATCTTCTTTATTTTTCATTCTCTATCTTTCTCCTTCTTTGCATGGCCTCATCCACCCTTTCTTCCATTTTTCTGCCCTTTTCCTCGAGTGTGAGAGACAAATCTTCCCACTGTTGTTGTTTGGATTCTTTCAGGATTTGTCAAATCTCCGCCATGTTTGTAGTTTTTGGGAGCATGCAGGCTTTTATTCCTCTAACGTGTCCGTATGTAGAGAGAGGAGGAATGTGTGTGAACATCCATAACACTAACACAACTGGTGTGTTTATGTAGCGTGTGTGTGTGTGTGTGTGTGTGTGTGTGTGTGTGTGTGTGTATTATTTTCAAACATCCAACACGTTTCCCAAAGAAGTTGTGAGAAAGTGTGTGAACGACTCTTTAAACTCAAACACACAGAGCCTAAAAGCAGCATTTCCTGTCTCGGAGGATGAAAGCTGCATGATTATTTGTCCGGGGGTGTGTGTGTGTGTGTGTGTGTGTGTGTGTGTGTGTGTGTGTGTGTGTGTGTGTGTGTGACCCACTTGAGGCCAACAAATACCACGAGGCCTCGCCGTTCATGTAAACTCCTCCTTGATTTCGTCTTGTGTGTAAGTGTGTGTGAACATGTGGGCTTGAATGTATGCACCTGTGTGAGTGTGTGTTTTCCTAAAGGGATGGTTGTAGGTTAGGTGTGTGTGTGTGTGTGTGTGTGTGTGTGTGTGTGTGTGTGTGTGTGTGTGTGTGTGTGTGTGTGTGTGTGTGTCCTCATGCTTTGTTTAGTGTGACCTACAAAAGGCCACATTCTTCTTTACACCCCCCTTGTGCTTCATGCTATAGACTACATACAGCCCTCACAGCCGTATTATTCACCAGTCACTCCTGTTACAATAGATTAATATGATTATTATTATTATTATTAATGTTATTATTGTTAGAGGAGTAACAATCAGAGATATTGTTAGAGGGTGAGAGGAAATGACTGGTGTGGATTGTAATCCAAGGTCAGCGCGGCACTGAATGTACCAAAACAACGTCTTTAACCGGAAATGTTGGTGGAACATCCTGTTGCTTTTAATGATGTTTTTGTTATGTAATATTTCAGTTTGAGGCTCTGTGATGTGATACCGGGCCTCATGAAGACAGATCCTCTCATATTTGGTCGTATGTTGTCAGTACGGATGGATTCCTGGGATTCGCCAGTGTTTTCTTCTCCTTGTTGCTCCTCTCTTTAGTGAGTGGTTGAGAGCTCTGCTACCAGGATGAGAGAAAACACAGATTAATAATTAACATCATATAATCACGTTTACATTATTACATGTTTCACAGTAATTATAGGGAATAGCTTCATATTTATTCTTTCTTTCTTTCTCTCTTTCTTTCTTTCAACAGTCAGTAATTTTACTAATTGGATTATTAACTTTGTAGACATATTTTGTATCCATTAACAATCGTAAAGGGAGATTTGTCAAAGATTTAACACTTAACAACATAGACGTGGACAAATATGCTGCTTTGTGCAAGTGTATGTATTTATTTATTACTGGAAATCGATGGTTAGCGCTGTCGCCTCACAGCGAGAGGGTCACAGGTTCGAATCTGGTGTGGAGGTTCCTCTGTGTGGAGTTTGCATGTTCTCCTCGTGTTAGCGTGGGTTTTCTCCGGGTTCTCCGGTTTCCTCTCACAGTCCAAATACATGCTGTTTAGGTTAATTGATGACTCTAAATTGCCTGAATGGTTGTCTGTCTCTGTGCCCAGTGATAGACTGGCGACCCGTCCAGGGCGTCCAGAAACCCTCACAGATACTGCAGTTAGCATAAATATATGCCTATACGCATAGAGCCCATTTACATTCACATATCTGGAGGTCAGAGGTCAAGCGACCCCTTTGCGCTATGTTCACACCTTCATCATATATGTTGTTTCTAAATGTAAATCTGCAAAGAAACTAAAGTAACTGTAGCTGTATAATACATGTAGTGGAGTAGAAGTATACCGTGGTATAAAATGGAGGCACTCAAGTTAAGTAGAAGTATATCAAAAAAAGGACATCTGAGTAAATGTACTTTACATTGAAAACTTTATTTATGGCACTTTTTCAAAGTCACAAAGAGCTTCACAATAATTAAAGTGAAATACATGATGTCACAGTGGGGAGTTTGTGATGACAAATATCAACAGTACAACAATAACCACAAGAAATATTGCGCTGACGGCTTCATTTGCGTGACACATTCACTGCACATTGTAAAATAAAAAGAAACCAAACAGGGAAAATTATCAGTCAGCTATAATTAATAGAAGACTAATGCTGACTCCATTAAAGCCCGTAGCTGGTTAAAGGCTGACTCAGCGCAATCCAGAGAGCACGCTGGACTCCCTGAAAACAGATTAACTCGACTGCGACAGCATAACGAGGGCAATAACAAGCTGCTTTATTGGAAAACAAAAGTTTGGGTTTGTGTGAGATGTAACCGGGCAGAGACGGTCACGTTTTACAGGCCGTCTGCTTCCAGGAAAGGGAAAGACTGTCACCGACGGCGAGAGGCGATGTGTCACCACGGCCTCGTATTTACTGGAAACAGCGGTGAACTCAGAGGTGTGAGTCGACCTGCAGTCAGATATGAAGATTATTCATCTCCAGCAGTAATGGAACAAGTACTCAGATCTTTTACTCAAGTAAAAGAAGCAATACCACAGAGTAGAAATACTCTGTTACAAGTCAGAATGTTACTTAGAACCAAAATAAAAGTACTCATTATGCAGAATAATGTATACTCTGTTATTCTATTATTATTATTATTATTATTGATGCATTTTATCATCACGCTATATCACTTTATATACTGCCTGATAGCTTGTGGATTTCCAATATCTTATTTTAACCTGTAATAATATATGATAATTTATTCATTTTTATTTTTATTCATTTATTCATTTTTTTTTTTTAGCTCTGTTTTCATTTCTTCATTGTGTCACTGGAACGTTCACCGTCAGGAGAGTTACTGTAGCAGCCACGGTGCTGCGTTCACTGTCTCCAGTTCACCATCAGGAGAGTTACTGTAGCAGCCACGTTGCTGCGGTGCTGCGTTCACTGTCTCCAGTTGACCGTCAGGAGAGTTACTGTAGCAGCCACGGTGCTGCGTTCACTGTCTCCAGTTGACCATCAGGAGAGTTACTGTAGCAGCCACGGTGCTGCGTTCACCGTCGGGAGAGTTACTGTAGCAGCCACGGTGCTGCGTTCACGTTCTCCAGTTCACCATCAGGAGAGTTACTGTAGCAGCCACGGTGCTGCGTTCACTGTCTCCAGTTCAACATCAGGAGAGTTACTGTAGCAGCCACGGTGCTGCGTTCACCGTCTCCAGTTGACCATCAGGAGAGTTACTGTAGCAGCCACGGTGCTGCGTTCACTGTCTCCAGTTGACTATCAGGAGAGTTATTGTAGCAGCCAGGGTGCTGCGTTCACTGTCTCCAGTTCACCGTCAGGAGAGTTACTGTAGCAGCCACGGTAATGCGTTCACTGTCTCCAGTTCAGTCAGGAGAGTTACTGTAGCAGCCACGGTGCTGTGTTCACTGTCTCCAGTTCAGTCAGGAGAGTTACTGTAGCAGCCACGGTGCTGCGTTCACGTTCTCCGGTTCACCGTCAGGAGAGTTACTGTAGCAGCCACGGTGCTGCATTCACTGTCTCCAGTTCACCGTCAGGAGAGTTACTGTAGCAGCCACGGTGCTGCGTTCACTGTCTCCGGTTCACCATCAGGAGAGTTACTGTAGCAGCCACGGTGCTGCGTTCACTGTCTCCAGTTCACCATCAGGAGAGTTACTGTAGCAGCCACGGTGCTGCGTTCACTGTCTCCGGTTCACCATCAGGAGAGTTACTGTAGCAGCCACGGTGCTGCGTTCACTGTCTCCAGTTCACCATCAGGAGAGTTTCTGTAGCAGCCACGGTGCTGCGTGTAGCGTCGCGGACATGCAGCCACTTTCATTGTTTACCATCACTCTGTTTCATCGACGTACTAGCGAGTAAATGGAGCTGCAGAAGCAGCTGCTCACATGGTAAACATCTGGATCAGGTGTTTACATGCCACAGTATCTGTAGCGGAGAACTCTTTGGGTTTATCAGCTCTTTGTCATCATTAACATCACATCTACAGTAGGTAGCCGACCCACCTCCTCATTTCCTCCTCTCAGAGCTCACACCAGCAACGCTCCAGCACACCTTGCGTCCTTTAATGCAGAATGACAACGCTCCTGGTTTGGAGACCTGCTGAAATCCCCTGATGGCAGAAACGGTGTCATTTTGCATTAAATAGATTGTGTTTTGGAGCATAATGTTCCAGTGTGGCCCCTGAAATGAGGCATTGGCATCACTCTGAGCTAATAAATCTGCTGCAACTGGAGTCTGGATATGAGCTGACTCATGTTTGACTGTTTTTTATACAAATTAATGTTTTGTTTCTGGTTCTCTAATAATCAATCTGTACCTCGGTGATGGATTTCTAAGCTGCTTTTACGTTAAATAATATCTGTCTTTAAGTAGATTCTTACTTTTTTTGGTAACTCTTTTCAGATTTATAATTTCATTGTGTTTTCCTAATAATTATGATTAATCAACATTCCTAAATTTGACTGAGAATTCCCATTTTATGTGTTTTAATGTTAATACAGAAAGATAAATAGCAAGAAGCAGATATAACATGTAGCCTCCTTCCTGCCTTGGTTGGTGCCAGATGATTCCTGAGGTTTTCTAGTTTCAGAGGATGTATGTAGCTTCACTGTAGCCCTAAAACTGAACCCGCTAGAGCCTCTGAAACACTGTAAAGTCGATCAGGATTGTCTCCGGCCCCGTGGGTCCAACGCATCCAAAACCTGAGCAGACAAAGAAAAGAGTGCTTCCTGTAGGAAATAAAGATGGATAAACATAAATAAGCAGATGTGAAGTTGTACTTTAAAGTGTTAGCGTGACCCAACAACAACAATAATAATGATCCCTTCTCCCTCTCCACATTGACTAACTGATAACAGAGTTAACAGCCTTATAAAGTGATAGTGTTTGTGTGTAATCAAATACCATCGACAGCCTTATAAAGTAGGACATCATTAACTGCGCTGCTGGTCTTCCTCTGTTGACTCCATGTTTGGATTCAAATCAAACAGGTTGTGTAGTTAAAGAACACAGTGAGACGTTTGTGCATCCAGGAGAAGCTGCAAAGTCGTACACTTTCCCTTTTTAAATTAACCGATTGAACAATATGACCATAACATCTCTGCTGGAGGCTGTTGATCAATAAGAGCGGGTCAATAATTTGCTCCACCAGCTGCAGTTTATGGCTTTACTTTCTGTTTTGAAGCACAACTCCCCGCCTCCGGTCTGCTCGCCGCTCACCAGCAACAACAAACACAGCTGAATATTTAACCTACCAGGGATGAAAAGCTCCCGATCTCATGCCAAAAAAAGCAAATGACAAAGCAGTTTTATTGTTCCAGTAGTTAGCTCGGTGATATATTACCTCCTCAGTGGACGTTTTCTCCTGAATCCCGCTCTAATTAGCTGGATTACGTCTCTCTCTCTCTGTTGGTGGGAGTGTGATGGTATTGTTTGTGTCATCTACAGGCCTCCGTAGCTTGAGGGGATATTACAGAAGTTGTCTGCGACGGAGACGTCTGGTCCCAATCAGAGGTCGATAAAGGTCACGGCTAACTAACGGCGCTTCATATTTTATAATAATCCTCATGTGAAAGGACGTTTTGGCTGTTGCTCTATTCAGATCGTCAGATTCCACGGACACTTTATTCCTGCGATTAATTGGTACGACAGTATTTTTTTAACTGTTTTTATCATGACCACAAATATTAATGTGATGAAAAGCAAAGTAATTTATTTGGAACAAGGTCGTTTTTTTCTGAGCTTTGCTAACTTTTAACGTTTAATCGATAACTGCCATTTAAGCATTTTACCAATTAACACTAACAGTTTAAAAGATAAAAAATATCAATAACAGTATTTTTTTCTTTAAACATTTACATTAAAAATATCTAATATACACTATATGATGCACCCATCTCTTGATTCAATACTGTCACGATATTTGGGAGCTGATTTGATGTGTATTGTGATTTTTAAGTATCGTGACTATCGTATTGCGATTTGATATCACCATTTATGTGAGCTTTTTAAACTCTACACCATGGGACTTATAGGGACTTTTACATTAGCAAATGTCTAAATTAATACAGGAAAAATGTTTGATTCTCAGCATGTATGTAGTCGGAGATGACGTCATGAGAGCCGATGCTTCGGTACCAAGTTGATGCTTAAATTTCTGAAGAACGTGACGATACTCGAGACTAACCGTGTCTTGTTATCGTTATGATAGAAAATTCCCCTGATGATGCTGCATTGCTAACAATAAATCTGTTGATGCATCAGCAAGATGAGAGCTAGTTAGCGTTAGCGGCACAGTCTTGCTTGGCTAAATAATAATAATAAATAACATTATCACAGGTTTGCACTGAGTTACATTATGGTGCAGTTAAGCTCTATTCAGTAAAAAGCCATACTGTCATTTGTTCAAATAAAGGAGTGAATATTGAATTGATTTATTCTTTTACTTGTTTTTCCCGTTGTATTGAATTGGGTATTGAGAATGGGTGTAGAGCGCTACACGAATGAGTCCTAAAACCTGGAAATGAGATGCGTTTTATCACTTCCTGTTCCCTCGTCTTGAAGTCAGTGGATTTTTAGTTCCAGTAGTTTAGCCGTTAACACAAGCTGCGATATAATTTATGTCAGTAAATATCCCACTTGTGAATTTTGACGCCTTTATATGTCTTAATAAAGTCGGCTTAATGAGACGGCTAAACGTCATCACACTGACTCATGTTTATACTCGCGGTCATGTGACAGTGTTGTAGTTCGTTTATAGCCTAAAGTCAGCTTTTTACTTCTGGTGATTGCATTCACACTGCTGAACAAAATGTTTAAGTATCATTAAAGTTTCTTTGCCACAGAGCTTATTTTCTGCATTAATCCAAAACCCAGTGGAACAATCTTATTGGCTTTTTGTTGAGAGATCCAGGGTGATGCTAACTTCCTGGTTGGCCTACAAAACTACGTCATCCAAGGGGCACTGTATTGGTGTCGCCTGCTATATTTCTGTGACCCTATAAATCATCAAGTGTCTGATTTAAAAATAAATAAATAAACAAACCAGATTACGAATCAGACCATACTCCGCAGTGTTCGATAGACCCATTTTAGTCAGCGGTGACGTTCGATATCACAGCCGTAATCATCCAAATTAGGTTACGCTAAAAGTTGTTTATTTATGATATTGAAATATGTCAAGTAAAAAGAGATGTATAAGGAGTTATACTTAATAATAAAACACTGTAATCCTCAACCTTTTTTTTTTACTGCAAAAGAACTTGTAAATAATTCAAACATCTCAGTTTTGCAGATAAACCATCTTTCTTTCTTGTGAAAGTGTTGCTGCTGCTGAAAGACGTCCAACTCTGAAACTCTCTACCTAAAGTCACTTTGTCGCCATAAAGCAGTTTAATGTTTCTGACTTCACATCAGCTGTTATATAAAAAAGGGGAATTAAAATGGTGTAAATGGGCGTGTTAAAACTGAGCCTGAGAACGAGGACAGTCAGCCGTTAATAAAGTTGATATGTTAGTTCATCACTGTAAAACTTTACAACTCTTTGAATGTTTATCATTTTTTATAATAACCAGCTCTGTGTGTGTGTGTGTGTGTGTGTTTTATGACATTAGTGTTATCACTTTTATAATGGCTAGCTGTGTGTGTGTGTTTCCTTACATGGCCAAGCCGACCTACCACGAGGGTGTAATAGAATAAAAGCTAATCTGTGTGTGTGTGCGTGTAAATCTGCAATAATAATATATTCTGGGAGATTCAATGTGTGTGTTTATGAAAGGAAAGAGTTGTGTGTCTGTGTGTGTGTGTGTGTGTCTGTGTGTGTCTGTGTGTGTGTGTCCACTGTGACCCAGTGTAAACTAATATTGATTCAGCTGTTGGTGTTATACACTAGTCATAAAACTGGACTTACTGTAGGATCCAGGCTTACCTTCTGACTCGGAGTGTGTGTTGTACCAAGATTGTCTGGTGTGTTGGTGGTAGTGTCTGTGTATATGTGTGTATTGACTTGGATTTAAACCATGTGTGGTTCAATTTTAAAAACCCATTTTATGTGTCAAACACGGTTTGGTTCCCACTTCAACTGTTTTTCGATCAGTTTTCAGCGTGAAATGTTTAAATCTTTATTTGTCTTGGCAAACAACACAACGGTGCTTTACTGCCATCTGGTGGCTGGATGAACACACTGTTTTACATTCTTTCCACCAGCCAGCAGGGGGCGACTGCTGGTTTCTAAAAGAGGTCTGATTGTATAGAAGTCTATGAGAAAATGAGCCTACTTCTCTCTGATTTATTACCTCAGTAAACATTGTAAACATCAGTTTATGGTCTCGAACTCTAGTTTCAAGTCTTCTTCAATACAGCATGATGTTCATTTAGTAAATTATGGTCCATTTAGAGTCAGATAGACCATAAAGCAGGGGATGCTTTAGGGCGGGGCTACCTTGTGATTGACAGGTCGCTACCACGGTGTTGTCTGTGTTTTCACAGTGCGTTTTCAGTTCATGAAAGTTTTGGTCGCCTGAAATTCTTATTCAGCGTTCAGTTACACTTAGTGCCACCCTCTCGTGTCACTGCTGAATCCAAAAAACCAAGATGGCGACTGCAAAAACCTTAATGGTGACAGCCAAAAACCTAAGATGGCGACGGCCAAAACTTAAAATGGCGACGGCCTAAAACTAAGATGATTACAGCCAGAAACCAAGATGGCGACGGTCAAAATGCAGAGGCCTCAAACCGTAATCCACACTGCGATGGGTGATGTCGCGGTGACTTCGTCTACTTAGGTCCAGATGAAATAAAATTTTTAAAAAAGATGCTTTTTAGTTTTGGTCCAATTCGTGTTTACACATTTTTTTTTAGAAACTAACCAAGAAGAGAAAATATATATATTTTCTCTGGTGTCACGAAGATCTAATGAAAAAAATATAATTTTATCATAATATAATAATATTTATAATAATATCAACTTTTGGCACTGTTGATGATGTACATGAAGCACGTGCCTTGATGAAGACATCAGATGTTGTGCGGCATGATGAGACTGTAATCTTCCTCACGTATGATACAACCGAAATGTCATATTTACATCATGTTTTTTACATTTTTGAAAGGTTTTTAAATTACATAAGCTTATTGTACCATCTTCTTCTCAAGCTGCCATCTTGAGTTTGACTTCATTTTTTTGCAGTTCTGCAGCTGCTAACGCTCCCGGACGGTGAACTGGAGACAGTGAATGCAGCACTGTCGGTGCTACAGTAGCTGTAATAATCTGTTTACGAGGATATGTTATCAGTTAAGGAATTTTGCAAACTTAGCATCCTTGATACATATCCATCAGCGGGATAATAACTACCTAAAATGACAGAAAGCATCATTGGGGAAAAGAGTATTTATGAGGACTTTGAACATGGAGGGGGTGGATTGATGACCTATACTGCAGCCGGCCACTAGGGGGCGATCCAGATGTTTTGGCTTCTGTCATGTCGTCCATCTTTGCGTACAGCCTGTGATCTTGATGCATCAACAGGAGTGGACCCAAACTTGCATAAATTAATATTCTTTTGCAGATTTTCAAAGAATTCGGTTAAAATTTGTACTACATTCGTATAGAAACTGTGCTAACCATGAACGGAGAGTTGGATATGTGGTGACGCTACACAGGAAACTCTTTAATTGTCTTGTCCACGCCTAAAGCTCCCTGTCCGACGGCGGAGAAAGGGGGAAGTGAGCGGTTTGTCTTTTCTTGGTGTCCTTGTGTATTTGTTTGTGCTCGAGAGACGGATTGAGAGTGTGTGTGCGCATGTACATGTGTGTGTGATGTATGGGGACGGTGAGTAATACTGCATGTGTCATTCTAAGTCCCCAGAGTTTCCTTCTTCTTCTTCTCTTCTTCCTCTCTCTCTCCTTCCTCATGTCCTTCCTCACTCGCTCTCTCCCATCTGTCTCTCTCTCTCTTTATTTCTTCATCTCTCTTTTTTTCGGTGACATTCCTGTCCGGCGCTGAGGGTGTCATCCTTGTTTTCTGCTGACTCGTCGCTTCACCGACACACTCAAACACACGCGCACACACACACACTCCAGCTGTTGAGAGCGTGGGCGTTTATTGGATTGTCTGTGTCCTCTATTTGGATAAGGAGAAAGGAAAGAGGGAGCGTGAGGAAGAAGGAGGAAACAACAGAGGACAAGGAGTGACGAGAGAGATGAGAGAGAGGGAAGGAAACCAGAGGACGGAGAAGAAGAATCAGAGGACGATGTTTAGGAAGACATGAAGAAGAAATCTACATTAGGGCTGTCAATCGATGACGCCATCGCAAGTTAATCACACATCTTTTTATCTGTTCAAAATGAACCTTAAAGGGGGATTTAGTATAATATTAGTATTCAATACTCTTATCAAATATGCTGCTCTATGTAGTTGTGTGTATTTATTATTGGAAATCAATTAACAACAAAAAACAATGATGAGTAATGCCCACAAGTACTGCATTTAGCATAAAAAATATGCTAGTATGACATGTTTGGTACCAATGGATTCCAGTTTTTTTTGTTTCATATGATAATGATGAGCCGCTACAATCTAAAATTTGCGTTAATGTGTTAAAGAAATTAGTGGCGTTAAAATTAATTTAAGTTCTTTTTATTGAGCGTTATTGCGCTAACTGCGACAGTCCTAATCTCCATAATAAAAAAATGATCAGAGAAGGACAAAGTACACGCTAATAATAATAACAATAATACAAGTTGTATTTATAACACATTAATATAATAGTATATATTTGTAAGAATGGTTATGTTTCATAATATCACCATGATATTACATAGTCATAATTATTGTAATTTCAATTAGGACATTATTATTATTAAGTACATATTTTGTAAGTACACTACATTACTAATTATTAATCATTAACAATGATATAATTTTTTGTTTATTTTGAGCATTTTTGAAACATTTTAATTTGATTAGCTTTAGTAGTGTCAATCATATCAGTGTAAAAAAATAGAGCCTAATTACAGTATATTTGTTTATTTAATACTATTTATTGTTTATGCCAGACTGGTAATACGGTAATACGATCTGAAAAAAAGTATAATGTGCATCGGTGCAGTGTTTTCAATTAAGAAAAAAATTAATTGATTTATTAATGTTTGAAGAGGATCAATTATACTTTTGTGCTTTTTCCTTTTCCTTTAATGTGTTATATAGTTTGTTTCTCTTCCCCACATAAACACTGAAAAACTGCCTGAAGAGCCTCGACTGAAGTCCCGTCTTTATCTCTGTAACATGGTGATGTCACCAAGTAACACATTTACATCATACCTGCCTAGCAGCTACTTAGAGTGGAGCTGGAGCAGAGTCTGACGAGTTTATTTCAGTTGACCAATCACATCAGAGCAGACTGGGCGTTTCATGAGGTGTAACCTGATATTTTCTCCCGGATTACGGTCGCAGGTTCAAACACATGGTTGACTATGTTAATTGAAACAAAATGTAACAAAACTACTTAGTTATTAGTAGCAAAAACATAATGTTTTGGCTTAAAATAAGTATTTTTGTTATGTTATTTAAGTCACAGATGAAAATTAATATAAGTCAATGTTAACTTTGGCTTCACACCATTATATCAATCTCCTCTGTATGCAGACTTTCTCAGACTGATTAAAACATATTTGTGATGCATCAAAAAGAAACATAGATGATCTATCATGCTCATTTCCAGGTACATACTTTTTTACATGCTTTAATTAAATCAATTAAAAGCCCAGTCTGCTCTGATTGGTCAGCTTGCCCACTCTGTTGTGATTGGTCAACCGAACCAAACTCCTCGGACTCTGCTCCAGCTCCGCTCTACCTGGCTTTGCTTTATTGCTAAACTAGCTGCTAAGGGTTTTGTAACGTTGCAGAGCTTTTACATGCATAAAAACCTATATAACACTAAAGAAAAGGAAAAAACAAATGCAAAGTAAGACCTCTTTAAGTCGGCGGTTAGGTTGACTAAATCTTTCCTTCACAACGTATTTGGCCAAACAAAATAAGAGTTTCTGGGACAAACCCCCAGTGTTAAAAAAGGACCCTTGTTGGACCATTTTCTTTTAAATAACAAAAGTGTTCCTTTAAGGGAAGCTAGCAGGCTAAAGATGGACTGCAGAGACCTGAGACAGCAAAGAGAGAGAGATAGAAAGACAGGAGGTGAAATGAAGAGAGGCTAAGATAAAAGATGGTATAGGTAGGAAGAGAGAGAGCAGATGCTCGGAGAGAACAATGGAGGAAGAGAGAGACGTAAATGATGGCCGGTGAAAGAGGGAGAGAGTAAAATGAAGGGAGAGGGAGAGATGAAAGATGACAGGCGTGGGAGGCAGCGGGCGAGCGAGGGAGAGATGCATGGAAAGACAGCGAAAGAGAGAGAGATAAAAGATGTTAGGAAAGAGCAGCTGAAGAGAGAGAGAGTGAGAGAGGGGTGTGAAAAAGAGAGAGATGACAGGACGATGAAGAAGAAGAAGAAGAGGAGGAGGAGAAGAGGTGAGCGTCCTTGCACTGTCAGGGGCGATCGATGGCACATCATTTACATTACACTGACTTAACTGCAGAGAGAGAGGGAGATGGAGAAGGGGGAGGAAGAGATTGATAGAGAGAGAGGGAGGGGGGGGGAGGACAGGTAAAAGAGGAAGAAGAGGACGGAGGTGAGGAATGAAGAGTCGGAGGGGCAGAAAATTAACTACAGTTGAGAAGAGATGGAGGGATGGTGGAAAAAAAGGGGATGAAATTGATCGTTTGGTTGGGGCAAGTCTTTCTTTCCTTTACTGCCCTTCTTCATTTTCTCCCCCTCCTCCTCTTCCTCCACATGTCTCTCCTCATTACTTTCATCCCTCCTTCTCTGCCCTCTCTCTCTCTCTCTCTCTCTCTCTCTCTCTCTCTCTCTCAGCAGAGATCAACACAGTGAGCCTCTCTGCTGCTTGCTAACTGGTTAGTGATGCTCTGCGTTCCTTTTACCTCGGCGATCCGAAGTCGGAGCTGGGAATGACGTCACGCCCGAGTTGACCGCATTCCGGTACAAGGAGTCGGAAAATGATGATGTTAATAACTAACTATTTAACCCTTAACTGATTAACGCTATTGATTAAACGGTTAAAAGAAATGTTGATAATTAAAACTCAGAGGAGCAGCTCGTCACTGTGGGAGAAAAGCTGGTCCACCTTAAGAGAGAGCCGGCCCAGATACAGGAAGTTGGCTCTGGACTTCCAGCTGAGGAGTTGTAGCTTGTAGCCTCGTAGCATTTATTCACCCACAGATAAACTGTACACACACTGTCTGCTACAGCTACGTTCACAGCTGTAACACCACCAACACACACTCACCACACACACACACACACACACACACACACACACACACACACACACACGGTCTGTCGGAAACTAGCTGAACTTACGCTAAAGCGGGAATGAAGCCACCGGCAACGCTAGCAGCTAGCAGCTGTTAACGTAGCACAAATACACACACTGTTTGTCAGACATTCGCTGTCGTTAATCTGGGCAGACACACAGCTGACAACCTGCTAGACGAAAATAAATAAATGTGGTGGAGACTTTTACTGGGAAAGTGGCTGCATGTCCACGACACTACACACAGCACCGTGGCTGCTACAGTAACTCTCCTGATGGTGAACTGGAGACAGTGAACGCAGCACCGCGGCTGCTACAGTAACTCTCCTGACGGTGAACTGGAGACAGTGAACGCAGCACCGCGGCTGCTACAGTAACTCTCCTGATGGTGAACAGGAGAAGTGAAAAGCACCGGGCTGCTACAGAAACTCTTGATGGTGAACTGGAGACAGTGAACGCAGCACCGCGGCTGCTACAGTCTCTCCTGATGGTGACTGGAGACAGTGACGCAGCACCGTGGCTGTACAGTACTCTCCTGATGGTGAACTGGAGACAGTGAACGCAGCACCGTGGCTGCTACAGTAACTCTCCTGATGGTGAACTGGAGACAGTGAACGCAGCACCGGGCTGCTACAGAACTCTCCTGATGGTGAACTGGAGACAGTGAACGCAGCACCGTGGCTGCTACAGTAACTCTTGGGCCTGACGGTGAACGGAGACCGGGGCTGTAAAGTAATTTCCATGTTGACTTAGTTGTCTGTGCTCATATACTGCTGCTGGCGCACCGCTGCATGTGAGGCATAAATCTCGTCGGTTAACGGTTAATAATCAGTTAACGAGTTACACGCTGTGCACAGGCGTTCATTGTAATCTGCGACCTAGGGCTGTCCCAATTACCAGGTTTTGGGCTTTGGTGAGAAATATTCTTTCCTTTCTATCTATCTATCTTCATGCCTCCCTCCCTCCCTCATACCATATGTGACATTCCTTCTCAATGTGGCGCATTGAAAACTTCCTGTTGTTATAGTTTGTTATGGAGCACTTCAAAGAGACGGGGGGGGGGGGGGGGGGGGTGGACGGAGAGAGAGAACATGGAGTCTGTTATAGTTTTACCTCTTAAACGCAAACATGTGAGAGCACCGTGTATGAATTATCCCTGCCTCTGTGTGTGTTTGCCCACATGCCAAGGAAGTAAGGTAATGACGCTTAAAGCCATCGCACACACACACACACACACACACACACACACACACACACACACACACACACACACACACACACACACACACACACACACACACACTGCAGACACACTTTAGCCCATCGACCTGTATAACTTGTCTCGTCAGCGTTATTTGTGTGTGTGTGTGTGTGTGTGTGTGTGTGTGTGTGTGTGTGTGTGTGTGTGTGTGTGCAGTGTTTAATATTTAATAGGTGCTGGTTAAAAATGCAGGAGTGTTTTTGTCTCTTGTCCCGTAGCACACCTGTTCCTCTGAAGAGAGAGAGCTGAAGGATGGATGGAAACATAGACACACAGACAGACAGACAGACAGACAGATGCATATAGACATGGATGGATAAAAGGATGGATGGGTGGAAGGAAAGGTGAATAGGTGGATAGAAGGATAGATGGATGAAGCAAAATATGGTTAGGTGGACAGACGGATGATACGTAGATGCAAGGATGAATTGATGGATGGAATGAACAGATAGATGCATGGGACGTTCAGGGGCATATAGATAAACATGTTCTTATCTCAACTCGTCACATACTGACGCTTTGTCAGACCCCTCAGCGTCACTCTTTTTGGTCGCAGTAGTGCTTAAAGGTACTATATGAAATTTACACGTTTTAATTGTATTGCTACTGTAGCAGCCACGGTGCTGTGTTCACTGTCTCCAGTTCACCATCAGGAGAGTTACTGTAGCAGCCGCGGTGCTGCATTCACTGTCTCCAGTTCACCGTCTGGAGAGTTACTGTAGCAGCCACGGTGCTGTGTTCACTGTCTCCAGTTCACCATCAGGAGAGTTACTGTAGCAGCCACGGTGCTGTGTTCACTGTCTCCAGTTCACCATCAGGAGAGTTACTGTAGCAGCCGCGGTGCTGCATTCACTGTCTCCAGTTCACTGTCTGGAGAGTTACTGTAGCAGCCACGGTGCTGCGTTCACTGTCTCCAGTTCACCATCAGGAGAGTTACTGTAGCAGCCATGGTGCTGCGTTCACCGTCTCCAGTTCACCATCAGGAGAGTTACTGTAGCAGCCGCGGTGCTGCGTTTAGTGTCGCAGACATTCAGCCATTTTCCCAGTAAAAGTCTCCACCTCACATGTAGTTAAGTTTTGCAGGTTGTCAGCTGTGTGTCGGCCTGGATTAACGATGGCAATTATCTGACAAACACTGTGTGTATTTGTGCTACGTTAGCAGCTGCTAGCGTTGCCGGTGGCTTTGTGCCCGCTGTAGCGTAACTTCAACTAGTTTCCAACAGACCTATTTTGTTCGGCCAAATACGCTGTGAAGGCAAGGATTAGTCAACCTAACCGCACACTTAAAGAGGTCTTACTTTGCATTTATTTTTTCCTTTCCTGTAATATGTTATGTAGTTTTTTTGTGCATGTAAAAGCTCTGCAAAGTTACAAAACCCTAAGAAACTCCTTGATTGAAATCCCGCCTTTTCTTCCGTAAAGTGGTGATGTCACCAAGTAACACATTTGCATGATACTCGCCTAGCAGCTAGTTTAGCAGTCAAGCAAAGCGAGGTAGAGCGGAGCTGGAGCACATACTGGACGTACACAAGCAGCAGGATGCCGACTGCACTTCACCTTCTGAAAGTTACACATAGCGCCTTTAACCCTCTGCGACATTTCTGGGTTGCAGTAAACACTTGTGTTGTGAAGTAAACAACAACACATGCTTAGGTTCAGGCAATAATCAGATAACGTTACGGGCCAGCAGGTGAAATAGAGAATGATAGAAAGGCCTAAAAAACGACTAATCGACTAAAGAAATGCTCGTCGGCTCAGATCAGAGCGGCAGCCTGATGATGGATGACAGATGTGCAAAAGAAAGATGGATAAACTGATGGATGGATAGAATTACAGCTGCAGCAGATGAAACAAAATGAACACAGAATAAAATACGGGAAGTAGACGGATGACTACAATAAGAAGAGAAAGATAATAGATAAATAGAGGGATGAAAAGAGGAGTGAGGTGTCATTGGTTAATCAATGTAGTTTTCCTGTTTCCCTCCATTCTGCGTTTTAAGGTGATTTCTTATTTTTTTCCTCTTATTATTTTCGCTCTACTTCCCTTATCAGTCAATACTTGTTATCGGCCACCTCTGTCTCTCTTTATATCTGTCTTTTTCTAATCGTCTTCCTCTCGTTCTCTCCATCTTTTCTCCTCTTGTCAAAAAAACAGCAGAAGAAGAGAGAGACACACACACACACACACACACACACACACACACACACACACACACACAATGAAGTCATTCATCTGTCCAATCAAAGAGGCGGAAGCCCAGAGGAAAGTAAACATCCATCTCTCTCTCTTCTTCTTCTCTCTATCTGTCTCTCGTTCACTCCGTTAGTCCGTGAGCGTCCATGATTATGATGCCCCGTGTGTGTGTGTGTGTGTGTGTGTGTGTGTGTGTGTGTGTGTGTGTGTGTGTGTGTGTGTGTGTGTGTGTGTGTGTGTGTGTGTGTGTGGACAGACATATATCCCATTTCTCTGGTGTCTCTTTAAAAAGAATAGATTGTTCCTCTTCTTCTGCTACAAACAAAGAGTAAAGACACACACAGTAAAAGAGAGAGAGAGAGAGAAAAGAGGGAGAGAGGATGGCCGTCTGACACGATTTATGATGGGCGAGAGGTGTGGGGGAGACAGAACAGACAGAAAGAAAGACGTAAAGAAAGAAAGAGACAGAAAGAGAAATAAAGACAGACAGAAAACAGACAGAGAGGGAGGGGATGAGATGGACAGAAAGAAAGACAGACAGAAAGAAAGACGTGAAAAGACAGAGGAAAATTTAAAGACAGACGGACCTGAAGACAGAAAGTTGTGAAGACGGACAGAAAGAGAGCTCAAGATGTAAAGGTGGACGTAAAGAAAGAGACTGACCGAATGAAAGACATAAAAACAGACCTAAAGATGTAAAGAACGCAAGATGGAAAGAAAGAAAGAAAGGCAAATATAAAGGCAGAGAGAAAGAAATATGTGAAGACAGAAAGAAAGACCTAAAGATACAGACATGAAGAAAGAGACAGAAAGACTGAAAGAGAAAAATAGATGAAAAAGAAAGATGTCAAGACAGAACGACATAAAGACAGACTGAAAGAGAGAAAGACGTGAAGACAGAAATACAGAAACGAGAGTGACGGACAGAAAGACGTAAAGGAGCGATGGAGAGTTTGTGACATCATCATTGACCTCCAGTTGGGGAGGACAGGAGATGAAAGAGGGAGTAAGGAGGAGACAGGAGATGGATGGAGAGATGGGTAGATTAATGGAGCGATAGATACAATAAGACAAGTCACACTGAAGCAGAAAACCAGAAAGAGAGGTGTGTTTATGAACTGAAATTAAAATTCATTTTGCCAAGAAGTCAGTATATTTATATCTATATATATCCAGTATATCTCTCTGCTGTATACTGTATATATACTGTGTACTACGTGTATATTTATGGTGTATATGTGTCTATGTACAGTATATACAGCATGCTTAGATTTACAGTAATGATGATATGTGCATATTAGTAGGTGGGTATGTTTTATTTGACTGTAATGGTCAATCAGTGTAAATATTGCATATATATTATATTAGTACATTATACTGGTCTGATGTACGTATGTGAAGGTCGGCATTAAAACTAATACTCAGTGGAAAATAAAGAGAAAAAAGATAATTTAAGAAACAATTTAAATTACTATTATAATACTTTTGGGAGAAAGTATTATATTATACTTTATATTATATAAAATGTAGTTAAATAAAACGCCTTTCAAATGGGCCACAGATAAAACACATCACACAAACTGAGGATACAATTCAGAAAGTAGTCAGGTAATTCAAATAATAGAAATACTTCAGGAGTTAATGTATATGTTTTTAATATATTAATTTGTCACCTTTACTACATTTTTAAATCTAAATAATAAAGTAAAATATTAAAATTATATAATTTCAATAATTTATTTTGATTGTATTTTAAAAATAAAATATTAAAATCATATATAACTTTGATATTTTGTTTTTTTAATTTATATATAAAAATGTACTAAAGGTGACAAACAAGAAAAAAATGTACATACAAAAGCAAACATTAGGTAAAAATAAAGCAAAATCTAAACGAAGCTTAAGGTAAATAAAAAAATGTAAAAATAGATGAAAATGAGTAAAGATCAGATAAAACATTGTAATAAAAATAATTATAATAACGATCATAGTAATATAAGTAACACATACACAAAGTAACACATAACAATATTAATATTTAATTAAATAAATACTACTATATTAGATATTTAGGATGAAAGCAGAATCATTCATTCACTACAAGGCCCAGACAGACGTCACTGTCATCTGGACCACAAACACCTTTCAGCCTTTTACTGGGAAAAAACGAGAAGAAGGAAAGAAAAAGAGAAGCTGAAGATATTTAAAGATGATGGAAAGACAAAACCGATAAATGAAAGAGAGGAGGAACAATAATAACTAAAAAAGGAGAAGAAGAAAACAGCGCGGAGGAGCAGATCAGCCAGCTGATGGAGAGATAAAGGAAAAGATGAAAGATTTCAGCTAAAGAGGGTTGACCCCTCGCTCTACCCCTCGTATTGACCGAACCGGGCTTTGATAAACTGCTGTGTGTGTGTGTGTGTGTGTGTGTGTGTGTGTGTGTGTGTGTGTGTGTGTGTGTGTGTGTGTGTGTGTGTGTGTGTGTGTGTGTGTGTGTGTGTGTGTGTGTGTGTGTGTGTGTGTGTGTGACCTCTGCACGTTCCGAGCTAAATCAATCTGTCAAACGTGTTAGCGAGTCCGTGCTTATTCACCGCCATGCCTGTTTGTGCGTGTGTGTGTGTGTGTCCGACCCTGACCGGCCATCAGAGCCAATGACGGAGTATTGATCAAGGCTCCGTCGCCATAGAAACGGCCATTTGGGAGGACAGGCGAGGGTGCGTGTGTGTCAGAGTGGGAAGACTTACTTCAAGGTGGCTCATCAGATCATCGTGTGTGTGTATGTGTGTGTGTGTTCGTGTGTGTGTGTGTGTGTTCGTGTGTGTGTGTGTTACTATATGTTGTGGGGACATGAATCTGTTTACACTTAAGATGTTTTAATTAACCATTTAACCGATATTAAACATTTTAACCGATTAATGCTATCGGTTAAAAGAAACATTAATAATTAATTAATGTTGAGAAAAACGAGCGTCTCGTCACTTTAAGGAGAAAAGCTGGTCCACCTTAAGAGAGAGCCGGCACAGATACAGGAAGTTGGCTCTGGACTTCCAGCTGAGGAGTTGTAGCTTGTAGCCTCGTAGCATTTATTCACCGACAAATAAACTGTACACACACTGTCTGCTACAGCTACGTTCACAGCTGTCACACCACCAACAAACACACACTCACCACCACACACACACACTCGCGCACACACACACGGTCTGTCGGACACTCATTATTGTTACGCCAGGCAGACACACAGCTGACAACCTGGGAAACTAAAGTAAATGCGTGTTGGAGGCTTTAACTGGGAGAGTGGCTGCATGTCCGCGACACTACACTCCTGATGGTGAACTGGAGACAGTGAACGCAGCACCGTGGCTGCTACAGTGACTTCTGATGGTGAAGAGACAGTGAACGCAGCACCGTGGCTGCTACAGTGACTTCTGACGGTGAACCGGAGACAGTGAACGCAGCACCGTGGCTGCTACAGTGACTTCTGTCTCCGGTTCACCGTCAGAAGTCACTGTAGCAGCCATGGTGCTGCGTTCACTGGCGGTGAACCGGAGACAGTGAATGCAGCACCGTGGCTGCTACAGTGACTTCTGACGGTGAACCGGAGACAGTGAACGCAGCACCGTGGCTGCTACAGTGACTTCTGACGGTGAACCGGAGACAGTGAACGCAGCACCGTGGCTGCTACAGTGACTTCTGACGGTGAACCGGAGACAGTGAACGCAGCACCGTGGCTGCTACAGTGACTTCTGATGGTGAAGAGACAGTGAACGCAGCACCGTGGCTGCTACAGTGGCTTCTGACGGTGAACCGGAGACAGTGAACGCAGCACCGTGGCTGCTACAGCAGCTCTCCTGACTGCTGCACTAGAGGCACAAAGCTTGTGAGTAAACGGTTAATAATCGGTTAACGAGCGTTGGTTATTGGTTAAGAAAAGTTTTCAAAATCAGATTTGATTACACAGTCACATTGTGGGGACTTTCCTTCCTTTTGCGGACAAAATGCGAGTCTCCATAATGTAAATGATTGTATTTTAGGGTTAGGGTAAGTCTCCAGGAAGTGAATGTAAGTCAATGAAATGTCCTCAAAAGTCATGGAAACATGACTGTGTGTGTGTGAAATGTCAGCTTTGTGTTTTCTATTCGCTGCATGTCTTTTTGTTGTTGTTTTTGTCCTATTAAAAGGTCATCAAATAAACAAAAATATACATGAGCAGCAAACATTTGGAAGCTGCTGTGTCTCATTTTAATTAACATAAGTAAATCATTATCTCTTTAATTATGAGACATTATTATAATTACTGCAAACAGACAACAGCAGACTGTCTGCCTCGAGCTTCCTCTCTGCTCTGGATTTCCCTTTTTTGAACTGCTGAGTCTGATGATGAAGGGAAATCTGCTGGATTGATTTACCGCACAAAACAGGAAAACGGATGCCGTCCATATATTTTGTTTATTCTCTGGACTTGGATCTTTTTCAAATTGTCGCTGACGGGAAAGAAACCCTGTTTTGAAAAAATTGAACCCTGCTTTGTGAGAGTTGTTGCCTTTATGCAGTATATGGTCAGAGACTTGCATGTATCATATCCTACGTCAAATATTGATGATTGGGCAGTGGCCCCCCGGCATCGGACACCGACGCGTGGAGGTAGCCTTTAGTGACAGTATGCGATAAACCGGGCCTGCAACAAACTCCGATATAAAGCCAGTTATAGCGCACTCGACGGTCGCTAAGGGCGGCCGGAGTGGTGAACGTTGACTCATTTTATCACCAGTTTTCTGTCACACGAGTTGTTGGTATGATCAGTCCTGTGATCCACTGGTCACGCGATTCGTTAGTCAGTGAAGCTAACGTTGAACATGACCGTTTCCTAACCCTAACTAAGTGGTTGTGTTGCCTAAACTGTGAAAATAGAAGTTTAATTTTGAAAGGTTCACTGTCTTCAGTTCGCCGTCCGGGAGTGTTAGCAGCCACGGTGCTGCGTTTAGTGTAACAGACATGCAGCCAACACACATTTAGTTTAGTTTCTCAGGTTGTCAGCTGTGTGTCTGCCTGGTGTAACGATGGCGAGTGACGACAGACCGTGTGGTGGTGAGTGTGTGTTTGTTGGTGGTGTTATAGCTGTGAACGTAGCTGTAGCAGACAGTGTGTGTACAGTTTATCTGTTGGTGAATAAATGCTACGAGGCTACAAGCTACAACTCCTCAGCTGGAAGTCCAGAGCCAACTTCCTGTATCTGGGCCGGCTCTCTCTTAAGGTGGACCAGCGATTCAGAGATTCAGCCACAAGCTCTTTTTAATACCTAGTATTAGTTAAATATAAGTTTTTTATTAGTTAAAAATAGGCTGATCGATAGCATTGGTTTAAGAAAAAAAGGATGAAATTTGGAGAAAAGCAATGAATGAAAAGTGTCAAAAGCTGAAATCAGACTCTTGTCACATGTTGGCTCTCATCTTTTTGTTTCAGTTAACATTTCAGCTCTTATTCAAAAACACCCAAAAAGGGCAAATTTACCAAGCAGCTCATCATGGGTTTAAACTCTAAGTGACTTTACCGTGGTGTGTTTTTGTTCTGACGACAAAAGCTGGACAAAAATTCAATATTATTGTTAATCAACTTTCAATGAAATCATACTGCAATGATGATATCATGTTATTACAACGATGCCTGGTATTTAAAAAGAAATGAATGAATTAACGTTTATTTTAAGCTCCAGTTAGCAGCACTCGGGCCGACTTTGGGCCGGTTTCATCACCTGGGGTGCTTCTCATTACCTGTTTAGCTCCTCCCAGCGAGGACGGAGGAGCCAAGGCTTCGTCAGTGTGCATGTAAACGTAGTCACTGATATTAACCAGGGAAGTGAGGCTTCTTTACGGTTTCTAATGTTTCATATTTTCTTTGTGCTGAGTCAAACTTGCATCACAGAGGAAGTAACTGAGCTGCTTTCTTTGCTTGTGGCCTTTAGGAAATTAAAAGCCTTCCAGTGAATGACTGCTCAGCTCGATGACAGTGTGAATGTGGGAGTGTAAGAAGGCCGGGGGGGTCAAAGGTCACCGACTTACCTGTCGGGTAATGACTTCACATACGAGGTGAAGTGTTTGGGCAAAGAAAGGAGAGCCAGAGGCAGACAAGAGGATTTGTTTCTATTTAAGGGGTCTGAATGCAGTCGAGGTGAAGGGTTAACACACAAATGTAGGTCAGGGATGTGTGTGTGTGTGTGTGTGTGTGTGTGTGTGTGTGTGTGTGTGTGTGTGTGTGTGTGTGTGTGTAGCCAGGCTTGTGCATCTATATGTAAGTGTGTAACTGTGTGTACATGCAGCATGTAGTATGCGAGGTGTGTGTGTGTGTGTGTGTGTGTGTGTGTGTGTGTGTGTGTGTGTGTGTGTGGGGGTGTGTGTGTGTGTGTGTGTGTGTGTGTGTGTGTGTGTGTGTGTGACCTGCTCTTTGTTCCTGTGCTTGGTGCGGTAAGGAGAGTGGACCGTTGACGAGGATTAATGCCCAACATATGGCAACCCTACGGGACACACACACACACACACACACACACACACACACACACACACACACACACACACACACACACACACACACACACACACACACACTGCAGTCATTACTCTGAACAAAGAACTGTAAGGCTAATGAGAAAGCGATATCATGTGTCCTTTGCACACACACACACGGCATGGATTCACGTGGACACACACACACACACACACACACACACACACACACCTTAATGTTGCTTACACATGGACGGATGCAGATGAACACACACACACACACACACACACACACACACACACACACACACACACACACACACACACACACACACACACACACCTGGTACTGTAACATGGATCCATTGTGAGTGTATGTGGGAGTTGAAAGGTAGCGGGGGGTTTGTTGATGGAAAGGCTTTAACGTTTGAATGCAAACACCTGTGTGTGTGTGTGTGTGTGTGTGTGTGTGTGTAAAAGAGAGAGAGAATAGTGTGTTTGTTGTACAGGTGTGTGTCTGTGTGTGTGTGTGACTGAAGGAGAAAGAGAAGGAGAGGTGAAGCAGAGTTCAGAGGAAAAGTGAAGGTTCATGTTTTCATTTCTTCATGCTCCTCTCCTCTCTCTCTCTCTCTCTCTCTCTCTCTCTCTCTCTCTCTCTCTCTGTCACTCTCTCATTCGCTCAATATGTGCGTGTGTGTGTGTGTGTGTGTGTGTGTGTGTGTGTGTGTGTTTCTCACGTACACAGTCACACCCTAAACCGTTGTCAGGACGTTTTCCCTCCACATCTTTCCACGGCTCCCAGTGGGATCTGACCGATATAACGACACGTTCCTGAAAAGCCCGACATCCACTCTGTGATTGGACTCTACTCGATTCTAGTCTGCTGTTATTGGACAGAGATCGACCCTCCTTTAAGCCCCGCCCTCTGTAGTTACTGTCGCTACCAGTTAATCTCAAAGTTATCATGGACCTTAAAGGGAGATGTCAAATATTTAATACTCCTATCATTATTATAAGCACGGATTTACCCACAAAGTAAATAATTTATCGGGCTGTTAATCGACTAAAATATGTAATCGTGACTAACTGCATGATATATCATAGTTAATTGCAATTAATCACAAATTAGTATTTGATAATAATAATTAATACTAATTAATAACTTAAATGCTAATTTTAATTACTGGCTGATATTGATCAGAAACAGTAGGATTATTATTTTTTCATAAATGAATTATATAATTTTGAGTTTTTTAAAATACTTTTAATACATGGATTTATTAGTGTTCGCTTATTTTTTGGGGGGAATATGGATAAAAATGAATGAAACATTTGGCATTTAGCATTTCTGAGGTGCAACACAAGAGGATTTTATTTATTTGTACATCTTATTTAATGTAAACTAATGTTGAGTTACCTGCTGTAAGACGGCACTTTTCATGGAAAAAACCCTTCGTTCAATTAATTAAAATAGTTAATCACGATTAATCACACTTTGATTGTTCAAATGAACCTTAAAGGGAGATTTGTCAAGTATTTAATCCTCTTTACAACATGGGAGTGGGAAAATATGCTGCTTCATGCAAATGTATGTACATATTATTGGAAATCAATTAACAACAGAAAACAATGACAGATATTTACATTCACAGATCTGGAGGTCAGAGGTCAACGGACCCCTTAAAAATGGACAAGACCTGGTTGGTACCACTAGATTCTTCAGGTGTGTCTAGATTCATATCTTCAGTATCTTCACTCTGGCTTTAAATCTGAGCCGCTACAACCTAAAAATCACAAGTTTCCTTAATGAGCTAAAGAAATTAGTGGCATTAAAACAGATTTTTCTCAGCGTGTTGTCGCATTAACTTTGACATCCCTAGTTGCTGCTCGTGAAGCTTTCCCTCCGTTTCCATCCTCCGTTCATGTGCGTGATAAAAGCAAAATATGACGATGGAAACAGACTTGCTAAGTAATCACAACGCGCAAACGTGTTGCCGTGGTAATTAACCTCCAGATCAGTATTCAAATGCTTGATTTTTCTGTTTTTTTAAATATATACAAATAGGTAATAATAATGTATAAATCCTAAAATAGCCTATGAAATAAGGAATAATCCCACAATGTTAATTGTCAATATTAATATATTCTGGATGGATTTTGCTGTTGGTTGTGTGTCGTGCTGCAGGGCTGATCTGAAGCTGGACGCACCGGTCAAATCAGGGGTCAAGCTCAGTTTGAGGGCTGGTTTTTAATTGTCTTTTTCTGTTAGGTTTTATTTTGTCTTACTACTTTTACTTTAATTTTTAAATGTGTACAGCATTACTCACAGTTACTTTGGTCAACGACGGCGTTTTAAAGCGCTTTATAAATAAAGTTGTATAACTTTAAATACCTTTGATTACCTGCGGATATTTGTCACCGAAGCGTCAAAGCCCAAACAATGCTATTCCTGGACGACCCTGCTGGACCGAGATGGCGCCTGTTCAGTCCGATAAGAATCGCTCGCCTGCTCAGTGATGATCTTTACACTGTGATGGCGTCACAGACGTTTAAGCTGCTTTTCTCAGATACAAATATAAAACCTTCGGGGTGTCAACACTTGTACATTTTTTTTTTTGTTGCACTACCGTGAGAGGCCGCCGGGAACAAATTAGACGCAAAGCTGAGCAGCGGCGCCGTAATCCAGGTCTTAGTCTACATCCACGAGAAAAACATGTAATGTATTTATCACAGTTTTGCTGTTTGGTTTTGTATCATGCAGTTACTTAATATTCTTGTGTTTTATGTCCCTCTTCTTTTGGAGTCGCCTATTTTAATTCTTTCCTACTGGTCCTGATGCTTTTATTACTTTAATCTCCTGTAATTTGTTTTTATTGTGTTGTTTTTATGTGTAACTGTACAGCACTTTGGTCGACGTTCGTTATTTTTAAATGTGCTTTATAGATAAATTTGGGTTGGATCCTATATATTCCTCTTCAGTTTCTTCTATTCTTTTCTGTTCTATTTTCATCCGGTGACACGGCGCTGAAGTCTTGTACAGGTTTTAGTTTTTGGTCCTCTCTCTCTCTCACACTGTAGGTGTAAATGACTTTGGACGGCCATCTGTTACTGAGCCACCCTGCAGAGAGTTGGCCTGCATGCACACCTCCTGTGTGTGTGTGTGTGTGTGTGTGTGTGTGTGTGTGTGTGTGTGTGTGTGTGTGTGTGTGTGTGTGTGTGTGTGTGTGTGTGTGTGTGTGCGGTGCGTGCGTGTGTGCGTGCGCAGTCAAAGTTGTGTGCAGTGACTGTATTCTTGTGTTTGCGTGCGTTTATTTATGCCTACGTGCACATGCATAATACAGCAGGTTGTGTGTGTGTGTGTGTGTGTGTGTGTGTGAGACATAAATAGCGAGGGATGCTTGTGTTGTAGTTGTGTATTCAGACTCACTTGCACATGTACAACATGTATTCTTGTGAGTGTGTGACACTGTTTTACATCAGTGTTAGCATATTTAGCCCCGGTCAGCGCTAATGCCTCCTTTTCTGTCCCTCTCGCTTCAGATTTAAACCGACTGTTTCGCAACATAAAATGTACCGATAGGTTACGCTTCCTGTCTGAGGCCTCTTCACAGTAAAAGCCTTCCAAAAAACTCTTGTTGTTAGCAGAATTTTGCTGCATGCGAGGCGCTAATCTCAGTTAACGGTGAATAATCGGTTAATTAGGGTCGGTTAAAAAACTTTTCCCTGACAACCCCTACAATAAATCCCAAATAATGTGATTATTTTCAGGCTTTCTTAGTAAAATGCAGTGTTACTGTATAATTTTATGACATTAAGGTGTAAATGATATTTTACAGTGCTCTGCACATTACCGGGAATAAAGTTCAGGAGGAGAAATGCTGTATCATTAAGTTATTTGACCTAAAAGTTGTAAAATTTAGCTTAAAATGCTGGAATCATACTAAACGATACCAATTACATGCACATGTTTAATGGTCGAATGTCCCCCAGACTGCTAAAGCCACCAGATTCCCAGAATACAGCAGCATTTTCTCAATTAATTGATTAGTTGTTTTCTGTATAACATGGTGAAAAATTTTGATCAGTGTTTCCAAAAGCCCAAGACGACGTCCTCAAATGTCTTTCATTGTCTCAACTCAAAGACGTTCAGTTTACTGTCAGAGAGGAAGAAGCTGCGATCAGAGAATTACAATTAATTTGATGGTTGACAATCAATTAATCAGCTCTAGTAACTGTAAATAACATGTACATATCAACACTAGAGAAAGATATCCATAGAATATAAAGAATATTAACGGACACTATAAATACACTGGACAACTACAACTAACATAAAAAATTAAAAAATATAAACATAAAATAACTCACTGTATATATTAGCACATGTATACAGTAGGTCAACGTTATTTACTTCTATTTAAAAACATAAGTTTTTAAACCAATGTGCAAATTCAACATGTGAGAAGTTGTTAGAGGGCTTTTATTGTGAAGCCGTTGGATGAAGACTACAAAATAAGAGTTCAGGTTATTGTTAAAAGCATTTGAATATTAATTTATCTGGTGCTGAAATAAGATCAAACTTCTTTATGTCACGATCACAAATTCATCAGAAATCAAATATTAGTTTCCGTATCTGGCGTCAGGATTCCTCGTCAATGAAGAACAAGCTGATGAAGACTGAGCTCTTAAAGTGGGGGATATTTCAGGATGTGGCAACCCCTGCTGGTTCTGCTGGTTGTGGTACTCCGAGGTGTGAAAGTGTCCCTGAGAAGAGATCACTTCACCCCCCCCCAAGACACACTGACTCTACCGACCAATCAGATTTCTCTCCAGTGTTTGTCGAACTGTCCTGAAACCAGCCAATCAGGTGTCACGCTGCCGTGCACCAACATGGCGCCGCATGTCGTCAGTTTGTGATTTGATTACGTCTGAGCGACCTGCTGGAACATCCAGCTGTCAGCCTCCGCCGACAACACACCTCACATGGTTCATTTTTCTACAATTTAAAAAAGGTTTTATCATCAAATATTCAAATATGCATAATGTAAATAAAACTCAGCTGTTACATAGTTAGAAATAGAAATAAGGAGCTGTAAAGATCAGAGATTTTTACCTTGTAGCGGCTCAGTTTTACAGCTACAGTGAAGATCCTGGTCTCATATGAAACTGTTAAACCTGATGAATCCATCGGTACCGACCAGGTCAGACGAGCTGCTAGAGAAGGAGGTTAAATAAAGCTCCAAATTTACACTAAATTTTGGCGAGGTGAAACTGTCACGGCCATTTTCAAAGAGGTCGCTTGACCTCTGACCTCCAGATATGTGATTGAAAAATGGGTTGAGGGTTTCTGGACAATATCTGTCATTGTCTTCCATGTTAATAAGAATATTAAATACTTGACAAATCTCCTCTTAAGGAGGATAGATAGAAAACGTGATTTTAATCATCATTAAGTGTTTTATTACTAGTTATTGTGTGGCAGTATACATTTTACTATATTTTTAAATTTTACCTAAATTCATAAAGAAGTGAAAACATGAAGTGGTAGCTGTACTGTTTCTGTTTGACTGTGGACCATGTGTGTAGTATAGATATATATATATATATATAGTGGGCTCCGACGGCAGCTCAGTGATCCCTCTCAGTCCTCAACGCTGGGAGTCTAGTTCTCTGTGGTAGTAATGAATCTGTTTCTCCCTCCAGCTCTCGCCCGGGCCGTCCTCCGAAGCGCTGCTCCGGTGCAGGGATCCAGGAAAGCCCCAGGCTGCTGCACCCGGGCCTCCCCGGCCTGCTGTCCCCCAACCTGCTGTCGCACACCGGTAAGGCTCCGAGAGGACGAGTGCACATGATGGATGAATGATATCTGTGTTCCTTCAGCCCCTCCTCTCCGTTCTCTCTCTGGATTTATTCATTCTGCCGTTTATTCAACTGGGGCAATGCATACGATTTGAAGAAAAACAACCCTGCATTCGTCAAGTAAATCACTGGGCTTTTAAATGGCTTATTAAAGGGACAGTTCACCCCAAAATCAAACATGCATATTTGAGATTCTTAACAGATAACTGACCCTTGTTAACCAATTATTAACCGTTAACCAATGAGATTTGTGCTTCATATGCAACGGTGTGCTAGCTGCAGTATATGAGCACAACAGACAACTGAGTCTCCGGTTCACCATCAGGAGAGTTACTGTAGCAGCCACGGTGCTGCGTTCACTGTCTCCAGTTCACAGTCGGGAGAGTTACTGTAGCAGCCACGGTGCTGGGTTCACTGTCTCCAGTTCACAGTCGGGAGAGTTACTGTAGCAGCCACGGTGCTGCGTTCACTGTCTCCAGTTCACAGTCGGGAGAGTTACTGTAGCAGCCACGGTGCTGCATTCACTGTCTCCAGTTCACAGTCGGGAGAGTTACTGTAGCAGCCACGGTGCTGCGTTCACTGTCTCCAGTTCACCGTCAGGAGAGTTACTGTAGCAGCCACGGTGCTGCGTTCACTGTCTCCAGTTCAGCGTCGGGAGAGTTACTGTAGCAGACGCGGTGCTGCGTTCACTGTCTCCAGTTCACAGTCGGGAGAGTTACTGTAGCAGCCACGGTGCTGCGTTCACTGTCTCCAGTTCAGCGTCGGGAGAGTTACTGTAGCAGACGCGGTGCTGCGTTCACTGTCTCCAGTTCACAGTCGGGAGAGTTACTGTAGCAGCCACGGTGCTGCGTTCACTGTCTCCAGTTCACAGTCGGGAGAGTTACTGTAGCAGCCACGGTGCTGCGTGTTGTGGACATGCAGCCACTTTCCCAGTAAAAGTCTCCACCGCACATTTAGTTTAGTTTAGCAGGTTGTCAGCTGTGTGTCTGCCTGGATTAACGATTGTCAGACAAACACTGTGTGTGTTTGTGGTACGTTAGCAGCTGCTAGCTGCTAGCATAGCTGTGAACGTAGCTGTAGCAGACAGTGTGTGTACAGTTTGTTTGTCGGTGAATAAATGCTACGAGGCTACAAGCTACAACTCCTCAGCTGGAAGTCCAGAGCCAACTTCCTGTGTCTGGACCGGCTCTCTCTTAAGGTGGACCAGCTTTCCTCCTTAAAATGACAAGATGCTACTCTGAGTTTTTCTCGGCTTTTTAATTAATTATTAATGTTTCTCTTAACCGTTTAACCGAATGCTAACATGCTGATACATGTCAGTAAATGCTGCTAACGTGGCTAAAAATGAAAATGATCTATTGGATCATGTTGTCAGTGGTTTAACAGATGTGTTTAAAATGGAGGTCTATGGGGGAATGTAGAACCCGTCAGCCATAGGACGACTGTTTCATCCCTCCTTCTCTCTACCTCTTCATTCCTGTTACCCTTCACCTTAATCCTTTTTTTCTTTCCCTTCTTTTCCTTTTCTTCTTCCTCTGAATCTCTGTTTCCCCATTCCTTCTCCTCCCTTTCCTTATTTCATCTTTCTTCATTACCTCCAACTCTTTCTCCATTTTCTCCATTTTCATGTCTTCCTCTCATCCCTTCTTCACCTTCTTCCCTCTTCCTAATGTCGCTGTGTTCATTTCTCCCATAACTCGCTCTCCTATCGTCTGTCTTCGCCTCCACCTTATCCTCTCTCCTCCATCACCACTTCCTCCATTCTTTCCCTCTTTACATCCTCTTCGTCCCATCCCTCCATCCACACCTTTTCCCTCTGATCCAGAAGTGATAGAAGTGGAAGAAGGAAAGAAGGATTCTCATCGGCTCTGAAAGTGTAAATGGACAGAAAAGGAAAAGCTGTGAGCGGAGGAGAGGGGGGGGAAAATGGAGAGAATAAAGGAGAGATGTCGCCAGAGGAGATGATGAAACCTAAAAACGAGTGCCAAAGAGAAAAGGGAGCAAAAGATGGCGGGAACGAGATTGTTCAGGAGTTGAGAGGAAGGAAAGATGAAAGAGATGGAGAGTGAATGAATGAAGGGAAAGAAAAACAGATACATGTGGAAGACGAAGAGAAAAAGACCTGCAGAGAAAGAGAAAGAGAGGGTGAACGAGTGCAGGCTGCATGGTGGTGTGATGAATGACACGTCTCTGGGGTCCCACTCTTCCATCTGTCCATCCCTCCCTCCTTCCCTACATACCTCCCTCTTTTCTTCCCTCCTTCTTTCCCGACTCATCTCCTTCCCTTCATTTTCTTGCCTTCTTTCCTCTCTATCCTCATTTCCTTTATTTTCCCCTCTTTGTCATTCCTTCTTCCTCCCCTCCTATTTTCATTTCCTTCATCCCTCTTTTCTCTTTACCTTCCTTCCTTCCCTTATTCTCTCCTTTCTCTTATTTTCCTCTATTGTTTCCTTCTTCCTCGACTCATCTCTATCCCTCCTTTTCTGTGCTCAATTCTTCCTTGCTTCCCTCCATAATTATCTTTATTTCATCACTCCTTCTTTTACTTCTCTTTCTCCTTTCCTCCCCTCTCTTCTTCCCTCCTTCCTTGACTCATCCCCTCTTTTCATTGTCATTCCTTTTCATTTCTCCTCTTTTTCAGGCGTTCTTTTCTCTCATATTCCCTTGTATATTTGCTTCCATCCATCCTCCCCATCCTTCCTTCCTTTCCTCCTTCCTTTTGACTCTCCCTCCTTTCCCTTCCTCCTTTCTTCCTTCCTTCATCACCCATCTTTCTGCACTCTTGTCATCTCCAAGTCCTTTTTTCCCACCTCCCTTGTTTCCCTCCTCTCTTCCTTTGTTTCTTCTTTACCTCTTCTTCTTCCTTCATTCTTTCCTTCCTCTGCCCCTTTTTAATCCCTTTTCTTGTCTCCTTTGATCCTCCCTCCATCCTTTTTACTCTCTTTACATCCTATCTTTCATTCTCACCTCCTTTTCTCCTTCCTTCCTTCATTTATTTGTATTTCCTCTCCTTCTCCTCCCTCCTTTCCTCTCCTCCACCCCCTCTTCATACCTTCTTTTCATCTCTTTCTACTTTCACTTTTTTTTGGTCTGCTCCTCCCTCCTTTCCTCCCCCCACAGTTCCCTCTTCTATCCTCCCTCCTTCTTTCCTTACCTCCCTCTCTTCACTCTTTTGTTCTATCTGTTCTTCCTCCCTCCCCTCTGTTTTCCCTCCTTCCTTCCCTCTCTTTCATTTCTAACTTCACACCTGACATCTTGCCACCTCTTCTCTTCCCTCCTTTTCTTCTCCTTGTCTTCCTTCTCTCTCTAACCTCATTCTATTTATTTCTCTCCTTCCTCCTCCTGTTTTTTTACTCCTCCTCCTCCTTTTATTTCTATCCTCACACTCAATTGTCTCTTTATCCCTCTTCCAACTTCCTGTTGTTCATCCCACTCTTCCATCTACCTCAACCAATTTTCATTTTTCTGTCCATCTTTCCCTCCTTCCTTCCTTCCCTTGTCCCTCTATCTTTCCTTCCATCCCTCCCTCCTTTCATTACCTCCCTCCCTCTATCCTTCTCTCTGTCCCTCCATCTTTCCCTCTGTCCCTGCCTTTTTCCTTCTCTCCATTCCTCCCTCTGTCCCTCCTTCCCTCCATCTTCCCTCCCTCCCTCCAACATTCCCTTCTTCCTTCCCTCCATGCCTCCATCTTTTCCTCCACCCTTTCCTTCTATCCATTTTCTATGCTCCCTCCTCTCTGTTTTCCTTCCTTCCCTCTTTCATTTCTAACGCCACACCTGCCATCTTGTCCTCTCCTCTCATCCCTCCCTTTCTTCCTCTTTATTGCCTCCTTTTCTGCCTCTGTCCATCCTTCCTTACCCTCCTTTCTACCTCATTTCTTTCCTCTCTGCCTTCTCTTTTTTGCCTCCTCTTCATCCTTTCATTTCTAACCTCTCTCCCTCTTCCAACTTGCTCCTCTTCATCCGTCCCTTCTTCTCACTCTTCATTTCTCTTCCATCTCCCAATTTTCTTTTTTCTTTCCCTCCCTCCTGTTGTCCCTTCTTCCTTCCCCTTGACAGTGACTGTTGGCCTCCTTCTCTCTCTCTCTCTCTCTCTCTCTCTCTCTCTCTCTCTCTCTCTCTCTCTCTCTCTCTCTCTCTCTCTCCAGGATAAATAAAACATGGTTGTGTTTAGTGACATATGGACACAGCTCACTGTGGCATACTAATGACACACACACACATTACTGGCTGCACATACACATCAGGTGTGTGTGTGTGTGTGTGTGTGTGTGTGTGTGTGTGTGTGTGTGTGTGTGTGTGTGTGTTTTCAACATTAGTGGAACCCAGAGAAAACATTTGCTCACTTATGATCGCTCATTAGACACACACACACACACACACGTATACACACACACACACCCACACACACACACACACACAGTACATATATACAAAACACACACACACACACTTGGCAGTCGTCGGATGTCGCATTCCGCCTCTGTCATACGCACACATGCAGAGTTGGTCGTCTTAGCGGCCCTGCGTCCATGGAGACGCCACGTTGCCGGGGGAGACGGGCTGTTGTTTACGACCTCGCGGGCGCCACGGCGATGGGGGGCATCAGCCAATCACAGATGGACATTTATCACACTGTTAGAAAACACACAGAGTGGGAGAGTTTGGAGAAAATGGTGAGAGGAGAGCAGAGGATGAGGAGGAGAAGAAGAAGATAAGGTGGTTGTTGGTGAGATGAAAGAAGGAATTACATTACATAATTATATTAATCACACCACAGGTTTTATCTGTACAAAATGAACCTTAACAGGAGATTAATCAAGTATTTAATACTCTTAACATGGGAGTGGACAAATATGCTGCTTTATGGTAAGATATGTATATATTTATTACTGTTTATCAGTTAACAACACTAATCAATGACAGATATCGTCCAGAAACCCTCCAGAGTGCTGACTTGACTAGGACTTGATCCAGACTGACTGGGACTATCATAAAGTGGGCATGTCTGTAAAGGGGAGACTGGTGGGGACCCAGAGAACCCATTTACATTCACACATTTGGAGGTCAGAGGTCAACGGACCGATTCATCAGGTTTTCTCGTTTCATTTGGGACCATGTTCACTCTAGTTTTATCCCTGAGCCTGATGCAACCCAAAAAACACAAATTGCATTAATGCTTTCAAGACATTAATGGTATTAAAATACTTTGACAGCCCTAGTTAAAGTACTTCTTCAGTTGGAGACTTTCAGATATTTTTCTGCTTCCTGTAATGTTGATTTAAAGATAAGTTTATATTCTGAGGTCGAGGATAAAATCTCAAACCCTGATTTAATGTAAAAAGCTGAATTGTGTCGGTTATGTGTTATTATGCTCTGATGGATGCATTCATCTTGTTAGTATGACATGATTACACACAGTCTGTTTCACTGCAGCTCTCCTTCATGATGAGCTGGTCTGACCTGGTCCAATGGATTCATCAGGGTTTCTAGTTTCATATGAGACCAGGATCTTCACTCTAGCTGTAAAACTGAGCCTGATGCAACCTAAAAATAGTAGGATCATCATGGTCACTTTGACAGGCCGATCTAGTTCACACACTCAAATTATTATTACAAGGAAGTAAATTACAAAAAGTGACGAAGCAACTTGATAATTGATGTTTGTGATTTATGAAAATGAACCACTGATAGACTTTTATCATCAGTTTAATTTCATATCGCATCCAAGTTAAGTGACGTTATAAGGAATTCGTGTTATCGTCGTGTTGACAACCCTAGTAAAGATGGAAGAGAAGGGGTGAAAGAAGAAGGGAGGATGAAGGACAAGGAAGAGGATGAGAGGAAACGAGACAGTGAAAAGTGGAAGAAGGAAGAATGTTTGGAGGAAGGAGAGTTAAAGCAGAGATGGAAGAAAAGCAAACGGGGAGGAAGAAGGAAGCTGGCGTGGGGAGAAAGGAAAGGACGCACGACGAGCTGAGGAAGGAGAGAAGGAAAGAGTGGATTAAATGGAGAAAACAAGAGAACGAGGGAGGAGGGATAAACGACAACAAGAGGGTGATATCAGTTTAATTGGCCTCATCTTCCTCAACAAAGAAGCTGCGATGATAAGCGTGGGAGGTGTGTGTGTGTGTGTGTGTGTGTGTGTGTGTGTGTGTGTGTGTGTGTGTGTGTGTGTGTGTGTGTGTGTGTGTGTGTGTGTGTGTGTGTGTGGTAACCTATGCAGGGTGCTGCGGCACTCATTTGACTTGTTAATTCACTTCAAAAACAGCTCAATGGTTCGCCTTGTCTTCTAACACACACACACACACACACACACACACACACACACACACACACACACAACACACACACTTCACACACTTTAGATACTGAGGCACATAAACACAACTACAAACACTTTATACACACAAAGACATTTTGTTTTTGAATACACACTTCTTACAAAACACAAATACACAAACGGTACGCGTTTTCTGCACAAACATAAACACATCTGGCACATGAGCGCACACACTTGAAACAGACAAGTGTGTGTGTGTGTGTGTGTGTGTGTGTGTGTGTGTGTGTGTTACAGATGAAGTGCTTTCAATCTTGCGGTGAAAAGAATACACTCATCTGAGGACTCTTATGTGCACCTGCAGAGAGGGAGGGAGGTAGATGGAGGGAGCGATGAAGAGGACTAAAGTGACATTAACTCCTTTTCATCTCTTCTTCTTTTTCCTTCCACCTCCTGCATCACGTTTTCACGCTTTTTTCACGACTAAACACACCCGGCGTATCAGTGGCTGCTAGCGCCCCCCATTGGTTGACGTTGTTACTGACATTATTGGGTAATAATGTTATAATAATATTTTTTTCTGCCTAAATATACAGGAAGTTATAACTTGGTTCCGCTTTATATTAACCATCATTTCTAAATGGTAAATTGATAGGTAATTAAACTTAGTTAATAGTTATTTTATTGTTAAACAATAAAAATATGTTTACTAATTATCTGTAATTTATAATATAATTGCTGTTATTGGTTTGTGTAATATGAACTAATTACTTCATAAATTACATACTGTATCATAGCTGATAAGAGACGATCAATAATATTCTGATTACATTAGTTTAGTATATTAGCAGGTTATAGTAGCACACATTTCTATACTATATTAGATATTGATTAGTGATTACCAAATAATTTGTAATCCTTTGAGAAATGATTTGTTCAACACTTTGGGTGTCAGTGTCTCCCATTACTGGACTGGACCGGCTCAGGGCTCCCACTGGTTCAGCGTAATGCGAGTTGTATTTTTACACACTGCCGGTAGAATCGTTTTATTTCTTCATATTTATCCCCCACACCTCGAAGGCCGTGACAGTATCGCCTCACATGAAACTGGTCCGTGGCCGCTGTTCTAACCATTGACTTAAACACTGCTTGTTCTAGAAAACATGTACGACACTAGTAGCACATACTGATTTGCCCCAAATCTGGCATGTAGTATGCAAACAGAAATACCAGGATGTACTGATTCAGAGAAAATCTCCAGTCTGCATCGGACTGTCACCTCCGTGCCGTTCACTTTCGTTTTCCAAAGCTGGAAATCTGCAAAACTCGGCCTCACGCACTGCAAAATGAATCGATTTCCGTTCAGTACTACGTACTACTGACGAACGCAGAGTGCAAACCGAACCTGCTCTTTCATTTCAAATGAATAGAAAGTTCTAATGGAGTCTGGTGACTAAATACCATGTTCAGTACTTCTCGTTGAGCTGTTTATAGATTCAAAAACATCTGAAACGATTATTGTGAAGCCAGCGTCTGTGTCTACTAGCGATGACACAACATGGCTGCTGTAAAATGGCTCCAAATGGGCGTCTTGGACTTCCAGCGGAAGCTAAAGATGGGCGACCTAAGTGCCAGAGTGCGGAGCTGGAATCTATTTGACTCAGCACAAGAGCAATCGACTGCATTTGTAAATTGGCACTCCGAGTGCTCGCAGGAAGAAAGAAAAAAAAAAAAAACAGAAAAACAAAAAAAAGGCAGAACAGTGTGTTTCTAAATTCAGAACACAAAGAGCAATTCCTCTGTTTTCCTGTTTGTTTTATTCAAAGTGTCACTCCGTCTCTGAGAGCGTTCAGAGCACTTCGTCAGAGATGTAGGTGCAGTGGATTAAATATTTACAGCCGAGGCCAAATGGGGTGGGTTTCACGCGAGCTCGGGAGGAGTTCAGGACTCCTGAAGATCACCCAACAGCAAACTCAGAGCTATTAAAGACCATCCTGGCGCACTGTGCTGTGGAAGGACACGGTCAGATCTCATTTAGAGCATCGCCTGGCGTGTGGTGGATGCTTTTACTGAAAAGGGCCTTACAGCAGCAGAAGGTCCACTTCTTCGACGATGGGTGGGGCGTCAGGGACTTAGCCAACTTGTACTATGAAGGACCGAGTCCAGGACTTTCCAAATAAGAGACCGGGATGCTCTGTTTGTTTTAAAAATGGAGAACTCTCTTCACGAGACGTTAAAATGTATTTTAACGTTGAAACACTCAGACACCTGATTCCCCAACACTTTATTTGAAGGAACAAAATCACCGGCCCTCACAGATAAAGTGTCCCCTTTATTGTAATTAGCAACAAACGAATGAAAGCGTTTCAGCAAGAAAGCGTCACGCTGACGAAGGCTTATTGCTGAAATGTGTTTGTTTGAAGACGTGCTCGCTGTTATTTTCCAGCAAAACTTCATTTGATGCATCTTCCTACAAAAAGCTGAATTATGTGTTTTAATTTCATACCATCTTGCTGTCAAGTGTCAAACTTTCCCAAACTAATAAGCTTTTATTTTGAAAAATCCAAAGCCAAAAAATACAGCATTTAAAAGTTGCCATGAGCATATTTACTTGAGTATATTTTAGGTAAATTTGATTTTATTCTCTTATAATTTCCAGATTAGACATTTTCTGTTTAAAAATGTTCTCCTTTGCTGTGGATTTAGGGGTGTAATGATCCATGGATCTAGATCGATTAAATGATCAATGCAACTGATGCAACTTGACAATTGCATGTAACATTTATTTTAGAAAATTCATATTGATACTGATATTCATACTTGTGAAACGTTTCCTTTTCTCTCAGAGTTGTGGCCTTTTTAAGCAACGTCACCATTACGTGAGCGCTGGTGGGAAAAATCCTCTCGATTTTTCTGACGAGTTGATTCCGTTTGTCATGTTACGCCGACGATTCACTCCTCTTCTGTCCTAATCCTAAAGTTATGTCCTCACTTCCTCTTTTCATTCCCGTTCTTCCTGTCTCTCTGTTTTGTCCTTCGGAAAGCATTAGCATGCACAGGAAGGAAAAAGAGATGGGTAAACAACGTATGGACAACCCACAGGGGACCGCTGAAACACACCCACACACACACACACACACACACACACACACACACACACACACACACACACACACACACACACACACACACACACACACACACACTGATTCTATATGATGCACGTGTCTTTGAAGCAGTCTGTCAATCAATCACACACTAATTCCCAAGGTTCCGTGGTCGCCATTAGCGGCGGGGGTCGATGCTCGGTAACCGTGGACACAGCGGACAGCCATCGATCTGAGAAAGTGTGTGTGTGTGTGTGTGTGTGTGTGTGTGTGTGTGTGTGTGTGTGTGTGTGTGTTTGATAGTCATGATGGAGAACAGTATTGTGGCTCTGCCCTCACTATTGATTGTCTTCTGGTTGCATCGAGGCGAAGCGGGCGTTCGGACTCTGTGTCCGAGTGTGTGTGTGTGTGTGTTTATGGGAGTGTGTGTGTGGGTGATCTATGTTGTGTGTGTGTGTGTGTGTGTGTGTGTGTGTGTGTGTGTGTGTGTGTGTGTGTGTGTGTGTGTGTGTGTGTGTGTGTAGACCTGCTTCCTGTATCTGTATTTGCATCTTTGTGAGTGTGTGTCAAGGTGTTCTTCCGTAATCAATGTGTGAATGCAGTCCTGACTCCATTTTCCATTTTTAATCCATCCTCTTCTCTTGTCTTTTTTTGTTATCAGTTCTTCATTTTTAACTTAAATTTCCACTTGAATTTTTGCCAGAATAAAATTGAAACGACTTGTTTTTCCCAGCCTGCAGTAAATCACTCCTACTGGTTTCATTTAAGGATGCTAATTTTGACCCTCGTTAACCAATTATTAACCGTTAACCAACAAGACTAGTGCCTCGCGTGCACATTAATACATTACACATTTTGTAAGGTCTCATAAGGTTTCATAAGGACTCATATCATCTCATAAGATCTCAGGGACTGGCATCGTCCCATTACGACTCGTATCGTCTTGTAAGGTCTCATAACCTTTCATATTATCTCATAAGGACTCGTATCGTTTCATAAGGTCTCATAAGGTTTCATTAGATAATTTCCCTCCGGGGATTAATAAAGGTTCATCATCATAAGGATTCATATTGTCTCATAAGGACTCGTATCGTCTCGTAAGGTCTAATAAGGTTTTAGAAGGATTCATATTGTCTCATAAGTACTTGTATCCTCTCATAAGGTCTCATAAGGTCTCATTAGGACTCGTATTGTCTCATAAGGACTCGTATCATCTTGTAAGGTCTCATAAGGTTTTATAAGGATTGATATTGTCTCATAAGGACTCGTATTGTCTCATAAGGACTCGTAGGGTCTCGTAAGATCTAATAAGGTTTTAGAAGGATTCATATTGTCTCATAAGTACTTGTATCCTCTCATAAGGTCTCATAAGGTCTCATAAGGTTTCATATTGTCTCATAAGGACTCGTATCATCTTGTAAGGTCTCATAAGGTTTTATAAGGATTGATATTTCTCATAAGTACTTGTATCCTCTCATAAGGTCTCATAAGGTCTCATAAGGACTCGTATTGTCTCATAAGGACTCGTATCATCTTGTAAGGTCTCATAAGGTTTTATAAGGATTGATATTGTCTCATAAGGACTCGTATTGTCTCATAAGGACTCGTAGGGTCTCGTAAGGTGAGCACGAGCCAGCCAATGTCTGGTTTTAGATTTATCACAAATGGACAGAAAACAGACGTGTGTGTTGCTGTTTGTTAGTAATTAAGCTGTAATCGTGTGTTTGACCATCAAAACGGACACAAATTTGCAGACAAAGGCAGATTTAGTCGACGCTAATGAGCTGAAATCAGGTCAGAGAGACTCTGGAGTAACATTGAAGAGCTGGAGTAAAGTGAGTCCTTTATTTCTTCACAACAGAAACTTGAGTATTACGTGATCAATCATATATTTATATTTCCCTTTTATTCTCAGCGCATGGCTGCATCCCCAATATCCATTTATTTAATTTCATTTTTTATTGTAATAAAATAGCATTGTACAAGCAGATGAGGAAATAAATAGATAATAATAATCGATAAGTAATCGACAGATTATTTGATGATGAAAGGAGTTGTTCGTTGCAGATGTTATAATTTAGGCAGTAAAGTAGATTGAAAACAGGAAATCTGCAGTCATTACTTTTCAGTTAACACAACTTTCTCTCCGTCTCCGCTGTATTCCCTCTTGTTTTCCCACGTTATTCCTCCTCCTTCCTCCTTGTTCATCTGTTTGACCTCTTTGCCTTCATCCATCCCACTTCTTCATGTCACTCATCCTTCTTTCTGTTTTTCCATTTGCAGTCCTCTCCTCTTGCTTCCTCTCCATCTTTATATCCTCTTGTCTCCACCTTTTCTCTCTTCTTCCTTTCACATCAATCCTACTTCTTTCCTTCCCTTGTTTTTGCCCTCTTTTTTCCCTTCGGCCTCCTTTTGTTTTTACTCTTCACCTTTGATGCATTTTTCATGAGCGTTTTTTTTACATCGTCTGTGAATGTTTTTTTCCACTTTCATTATCATTTGCGTCCGATTGATGGTATTTTCTATAACCTTCATTTTCTCTGCTTGTGAGCAGCAGCTCCGTACGCTCCTCTTCGGTTTTGGCCTCCTTTCCTCCATCATGTTTCTCCATTTCTTTCCTCCTCTTCTCTCTCAGCAGGACAGCAGACAATACGTCTGGTCACTCTGCCTCGGGCTCTTTGACTGGACCTCTTTCTTCTCTCTCTCTTTCTTCTCTCTCTCTTCTCTCTCTCTCTTTCTCTCTCTCTCTCTTCTCTCTCTCTCTCTCTCTCTCTCTCTTTCTTTATCTTTCTCTTCTCTCTCTTCCTTTCTTTCTCAGTAGCCTCTCCTCATTACTCGTGTACTTGTGAAACAGACTGATATATTAGAAATCACTCTGATGGATTCAGGAAGAGTTTGGTTCGGATTACGATTTTCAGCTCTTATAGATTCACACTGAGTAATGAAATAAAAATTATCAAAATATTGACATATTTTCCACATCATAAAGAACACATTTATATATACATATAGATGAAATAAATTGTGTTTGCTTCATTAAACTGAAAACATTAAAACTTTTAATGAAACATAACAGCCTGTTTTTTTATTGTTTTTTTTTGTTTACATATATAGCTGCTTAATATCCAGTAAATGAAAAAATAAATAAACAACCGGCAATGGACTCAGCCAGTCACCAATATTTGCGTCCAATCGCGCGACATACTTCTTAGCAAACAGCTGCTTATCAAGCAAATATGGAGAAACATTAGCCTTTATTTTGAGTCCTGTTTATAACCAGTATTTATTTGTTGAATACAGAGATTGCAGTTATTGTAGACCGGCGGGCTGGACGCTCCACCGGGACAAACAAGGGTTTAGTTTTTTGTGAACTAAAATGTGTTTACATACCAGTTTGCAACTGTAAAGGAATAATAATAATGAGAGAGAGAGAGCGAGGGAGCGTGTGATGTGGCTGTAAAACGGTGATAAACACATTTTATTTTCCATATTCTTCACAATATTCACCCTCTTTTAGCTCTAGTTTTGGTCTCCACCAAGACACCGTGAACTGAAAACTGTCACTTTCTGATGAACAGTGACTCCATGTGACCTCATCCTGCACCATTGTTTATTACAAAAAATGGACAATAATAATAAGTCAATAACAATAATATAACAACAGTAATAATCAACGTTGTTTTAAAAACATCAATGTAAACGTTCTGAGGTTAGCGCAACAGCTAATTTGCATTTTCAATTTCCAAACTGGGCTGTTCTCAGACACCCTTTGTAGCTATACCTACGAAAACTAATGCACTGTAAATTGTATATATCCCACGAATCAAAATGTATGTAATCTTCAATCAGGATATATAAAACGTTGCATAGGCAGGAGGTCTGGGTGGGTCAAAAGTTGTTTGTATCTTGTGTGAAACCAAAGTAAAAACTGATTTGTCACATATATTCTGTACTTAACACCACGTCTGTAGTCATTCTAACCGGGATCACCATCTTTTCCTCAACCTTACTAAGTAATTTTGTCCCTAGATGTAAGCAAGTTGTTTCCTGTGAAGCAAGGATATTATTTTGAAAAAACGTGTAGTATGTCCTTGCTGGACATTTGCGCGGACCGTTTTTCTTAAGATATCATACGAACCGTTGTAGGAGGATACGCTGACCCAACACAGCTACAACGTGAAATTATTCCTCTCCAAACTGACATGAAATCAGATTACAGTAACTTCAAGTAACAGATGACGTGAATAACACTGATACTCTGGTTACGTGGCTGCTGGCAGTGGGGGGATATATCAGGCAGCAAGGCAGCTTTTTGTCCTTGAAGCTGACGTGTTGGAAACAGAAAAAATGGACAAGCATAAGGATGTGAGCGACTTGGATGACGGCAGTGATGGCTGGACGACCGGGTCAGTCATCTCCAGACCTGCAGCTCTTCTGGGACGTTCCCGGTCTGCAGTGGTCAGGACCGACCAGAAGTGGTCCAGGGATGGAGAACCGGTGATCCGGTGGCCGTGGCTCATTGATGCACAGGAGGAGTGAAGGTTGGCCTGAGTTGTCTGGTTTAATAGCAGCTGGAGCTCAAACTGCTGGAAACGTTAATGCTGGTTCTGATAGAAAGGAGCCAGGACCCAGACTGGTCGGGCGCCCCGTGCTGGATCCTGGCCGAATGTTATGGCTGATCGGTGTAGATTATTGTTTAAAACCTGCACAAACAAGAAGCTTTTGTGATGTTTAGAGAGTCAGAGAGACGACAGACAGAGTTTTTAACTTTTTACCTCAGTAGTTAATGGAAACTCCAGTTTCACCTGCACACAATACACTCTTTCTGTCTTCCACACCTCCTCCCTCATCCATCCATCCATCCATCCATCCGTCACTTCATTCTGCTTTAAATTAAATTTCAAACAGCGCGACATCTCCTCCCTCATCCCTCCCTCTATCTTGTTTTCTTTATAGCTCGCAGACAACTGTACTGTGTGTGTAATGGACATTCCTCTGAGGCCGTCAACCGTGACCGGGGCAAAACCAACTGACCTCACACACACACACACACACACACACACACACACACACACACACACACACACGGACGCAAGTATGCACAGATAAGCATGCATTCACTCACACACACACACACACACACTTTTATACATGAAAGAAAACTGTACATACTCTAAAGGCTCACATGCACACTTAGAAACACAGTAGTACACACACACACACACACACACACACACACACACACACACACACACACACACAGAGGGTCATCGCTCTCACTCTGCTGGTTGTTGTGTATAGAAGTCAGTTCCAGGTCAGTGCACAGAGCCAGGGATCTTGGTCCATACAAAAGAGTGTGTGTGTGTGTGTGTGTGTGTGTGTGTGTGTGTGTGTGTGTGTGTGTGTGTGTGTGTGTGTGTGTTTCAGTGAATATACATCAGCCCTGAGGCGTCTGAAACAGCACTCGCACCCCGAAAACACTTCAACAAAACGCTCAAACTGAAAAGGAAATTTTTGACAGCGACAGCCGGGCGCAAGCGTAGGTATGTGTCTCACGGCTCGCCGCAAAGCATCATGGGTAGAGGCAGGCAGCACCTGTGAGGTCTGACGAGCAGTCAGCTGATTGGTCCGTTGAGAGATTGATGGATTGTGGGGCAGCTGATGATTCGTCTTTTACCTCTGTGTGCGCAGCTACAGATGTTTGTCATACTGATGAGGATGATGAAGGTAACTGTAGTGTGTGTGTGTGTGTGTGTGTGTGTGTGTGTGTGTGTGTGTGTTTGTCTCACAGGCCTGACAGCAGCAGCCATGGCTGAGCTCCAGAAGCTGCAGAAGATGAAGATGATGATGAGTCTCCAGAACGGCAACGAGTCGGACAACGACGACTTACACTCCAACACTGGTAACACACACACACACACACACACACACACACACACACACACACACACACACACACACACACACACACACACACACACACACACACACACACACACACCTACCTACCTGTACGCAGTGGTGGAAAGTACATTTACTCAAGTACTCAATTACAACTTCAAAGTACTTTTACTTTACTTGAGTATTTCCATTTTATGCTGCGTTTCACTTTTTACTTTGTTACACCGACGTTAATGTTTACCAGACAGGACGTTCAGAAATGTGTCCACTGCAATAATTAACTTTTTTCTGATCAAGTGTTCATTTTAGATATTGTAAAACATAATTGTGGATCACCAAGCACACAGGAAACTCCACTCAGGGCACAGGAGAGAGCGAGAACGAAAAAATATAAAGAAAGGTAAATAAATCATGAAAATGCAAGACGGACAAAAAGAAGGACATGGAGTCAGAATAATAACAACCAAATTAAAAATGCACAAAGACGAGAAAACAACCTAAACACAACAGTATATAATCAACATTTTCATATTATTTCTGGCTTTAAACTCTTTAAGGGTCAGATATCACCTCACCTCTCCTCACCCGCCCTCTCCACTTTTTCATTTATTCTGCTTTTCTGTCCGTTCTCACATCGCCTTTCTCTTCTTCCCCCGAGGATCAATTAACTCGTCTTTTCTTACCTCACCTTTACATCATAAAAACTATAAACACACACTGATGGCTGCGGGGAGGGAGATTAAGGCACGAATGGAAACCAAAGACGGAAGAGAAAGTATTATTTAGCATTGAAACGCGACCCGGTCTCATGTCACAGATCGTCTCTTCGCTGGGATCGGTTTCAACATTTTACACCGACTGCAAACATATGGACACATGACGGAGGCCTCCAGCACATGAGGGTGTGTGTTATGTAAGACGTGTTGGCAGGTCGGCTTTCTGCTGTCATTTGTTCCCGTTATTTGCTTCCTCGCCTCCGATTTCTTTCTGTGACTCTCATTTCTTATTCGATCTGAATATGTTTTATACTGTACGTGTGTTCAACGGTACATTCATGTTAATACAAGTCAAATTGCTGTAAAAGACCTCAGTGTAAAGAGCTTGAGATGGACCAACAACGGGTCTAATATTAAACATTACGTTATTAAAAAAAAAACTAACATGTATGTTAATACTTAAGATTCTTGTTTGAGATAAAAACCAAACTCATGACAGGAAATAGCTTTAAACCACCGTCTAATTACAGTGTTTCATGCTAATTCTTTATTATTGATATTGATTTTAAGGAAAATATGACCTGTTTAACTTCTTAACACGAGCTCTAAGCAGCTTATAAATTAAAACTATGGACATCAACCCTAAGGGTTCCTGCAGGTCTGACGGTGACGCCGACCAACTTTACTGCCTTTCAGAGGCTCTAGTAGGTGGAGTTGTAGCGTGAAGCTCCAGCCTGAGGAACCGTCGGTACCAACCACGTCGGGTTATCGCTGAATAATGTTGCACATTTAGGCTAAACGGCCATTTTCATCTGGTCCCTTGACCTCTGACCTCACAATCACATCCAGTTTCTTGTAACATCCCTAATGTGGTTTGTGCACATGGACATGAACTTCCCTTTTGTTACTGACGCTCGACACGACTTTCAACAACATATATTTCCTGCGTTTTTTTATTTCCACTCCACTCTTTTCAAAATAAAACTTCTTAGTTACGTTTAGGGAAAGGTCACACAATTCATGTCTGTGTACACGAATCAATACATTAAATTTCGGGAGTTGCAACCATTTATTGTAGCTGTATGTGGCTGCAGGTATGTGCTATAAAATAACTGTAATAATAATAATAATAATAATGATGATGATGATGATGATGATGAAGAGCTGCCCTGATGGTGATGGCTGTCTGATGATGATGTTCAGCGTCAGGAAAACGTACTAAAGTACTTAGTGACACATAAAAACAAAGACTTAACACACAAACACACACCGTTTCCGGCTCACTCCATCTCTGCTGTGTTTGCTTCTCTGAATTATTAAAAAGACAGAAAACAAAAAGCAAAAGAGAGAGAGAGAGAGAGAGAGAGAGAGAGAGAGAGAGAGAGAGAGAGAGAGAGAGAGCGCAGTCCTTCCTTCTGTTTCCATCTCTTCCTTTTCTTCAGCTGACCTGGCAAATGGGCTGATAGAGTTACTCTTTTTATTCTCTCTCGCCCTGTCGTTTTTTATTTATTCCCTCCTGCTCCTCTTCCTCCGTCTTCCTCCTCTTCTTATTTCATTCAGAGTGTTTTTTTGTTTTGTTTTGCGAGTGCGTTGGAAAGCCTCCCTTTCATTGTCCGACCTTATTTTCTTTGTAAGAGACACTCACACCGGCCTGGGAAACTCCGGCGGACAATAGAGGAGAGGAACGAGTGTACGAACGAAAAAGAAAATAAAGCGAGGGGGGAAATGGACTGATAATGAGAGAAAGGGATATTTAGGGCGAGAGGGGGAAAAGGGAAGAAAAAGAAAAGCTGTTTTGGTGTTTGATGGGTGAAAGTCAATCGCTTGCAGTGGCCGTCATCTGTTGTGTTTCTTTATAGAAACGAAAAAACGCAGAATGAGGAGTGACGGAGAAAGAGAGGGAAGAATAAATAGGTAGAGAAAGGCAAGAAGGAGAGAAAGTGTGAAAAACCGGAGCTGGAAGCAGTATTCAGATCATTTACGCCAGTAAAAGTTTACGATCATTTTAAATGCTAAATTGATAATTAATTCAACTTTAATAGTTATTTTACTGTTATAATGAATTTTATTAATAATGTTTACTAATTATTCAGAATTTAACGGTTTACTGTTGAACACATTTTATATATACTTACTGTATATATGTATATATATGTATACATATATAAATAGTTGTGATACATGTTTTACTCAGTTTACTTTTAGCTCAACTTTGATGTTTTCCCTTACCTTAACTAAGTGGTTTTCTTTCATAAGCCTGGCTGTAGACATTTACGTGGCATACAACTATGTTTTCTGTCGTTGTTTCTATACGTGTTTTACTTAGTTTACTCACTTACTGACGTTTTCCCCTTACCAGAACTAAGTGGTTTTATTGCCTAAACCTAACTGTGGACGTTATGGCGTACAACTACGTGTTTCCTGTAGTTGTGTTCCCTTGTTTCCATACGTGTTTTGCTTTTGTAAATTTCCCCACTGTGGGACTAATAAAGGAATATCTTATCTTAGTTTACTTACTTATTGTTAACCCAACCATCATGTTTTCCCTTACCCTAAGTAAGTAGTTTTCTTACCTAAACCTGAGTGTGGACATTTGCGTGGCCTGAAACTATGTTTTCTGTCATTGTTTCCAGACGAGTTTACCAACGTTTTCCCTTAACCTAACTAAGTTGCCTAAACCTAACTGTGGATGTTTACGTAGCATACAACTATGTGTTTTCCATCATTGTTTCTATACGTGTTTTACTTAGTTTACTCACTCATTTTAAGTCCAACTATGACAGTTTCCCTTACCCTTACTAAGTATTTTTTTTTGTCTGAACCTGTTTGTGATTTTTGTACATAAAGCTGTAGACATTTGCGTGGCATACAACTGTGTGTTTTCTATTGTTGTTTCTGTACGTTTTACTTACTTTACTCACTTATTTAAAGCCCAATCATGAAGTTTTCCCTTACCTTAACTATGGGGTTTTCTCACTTAAACCTGACCGTAGCGTACAGCTATGTGTTTTCCATAGTTGTTTCAACCATGATGTTTTCCCTTACCCTAACTAAGTGGTGTTGTTGCTTAAACCTAACCGCAGATGTTTGCATGTTTTACTTAGTTTACTCACTTATTTTAAGCCCAACCACGATGTTTTCCCTTACCCTAACTAATTGGTTTTCTTACATAAACCTGACTGTGGATGTTTTCATGCCGTAAACCTGTGTTTTCTGTTGTCGTTTCTGTACGTCTTTAGGTTAGTTTACTTATTTTAAGCCCAACCACGATGTTTTCCCTTACCCTAACTAAGTGTTTTTGTAGCTTAAACTTAACTGCAGACATTTGCTTGGCAAACATGCGAAAAGCTGCGTACAAATGACGCAGAATGTCCATTAATACGCTTTCACGTCAGACCGGGTGGACGGGGAAGATAAAGAGATGGATGAAAATAATCCAAAAAGAAGTGAAAGAGAGAGAAGAGAGTGATGAAGGAGGGAGAGTAAAAGAGAGGCAGAGAAGGAGAGGACAAGGCCAAGGAAAAAATGAGAGAGAGAGAGAGCGAGAGAGAGCAAGAGAGAGAGAGAGAGAGAACATCTGCCCATCTGTTTATACTTCTTTTCTTCCCTGGTGTAAATGGCAGAGGGGATGAGGCCCAGCTGTCACACACACACACACACACACACACACACACACACACACACACACACACACACACACACACACACACTCAAACACACACAGCACAGGGAGTTCAGTAGGCAATAATAGAGAGAGACGGTTGCTAATTCAAACTAATGGAGGGAGATGAAGATGGATGAGAGAGGGAGCAGGGGAGCAGAGAGAGAGAGGTGTGGAGGGCGAGAGAGGCAGCGCTAGAGAGAGGGAGAGAGAGAGAGGGAGGAGGTAGAGTACAGGAATGAAGGTGTGAAGAGAGACAGTGATCGTTTCACTCTTCTGAAACTTTATCCTGAAAGTGGTTTATTGATACTTAACATACTGATCATTATCATTAGGTTTTATTACAATATAATACATTTATTAATGATTCACGAATGCTGACATAATTTGTAAATCTTTAACAGATTAATTTGATTTACTCTGTTAGTTGGGATCTTTGTTTACAGCAGCTCTGACCATAAAATACAACTACTGAAAACATTGTATATGCAAAAAATGCATTTATTTAAAATATAAAAGATATTAAAAAATGTAATGTGTTTATTTAAAAATAAAATAATGAGTACTGAACATGAACACTGAACATTTCTGATCAATATCAGTCAATAATTATGAGTAGAGTTTAGGTTGCGCTTCATGGTTTTGTTTAAACCCTAAAATCCTCAAACTGAACATTAATCAACTGAGTTTCTAAATAACACAGTCCAGATAATCCAGTTAAGTTTTAATGGTGTGCAGCAAAATAAGTGATATTTTTTTCTAGACTTCAGGGACTCTTCGTTTTGTTGAGGGACAATTTACAACTTTGTCCTTCATGTAAGAACATGAGGACCTTGCATGAATCCCAGCAGTGTTTCTGCCTTCAATGCCTCAGTTTTCTGGTAAACCTGTAAACGTCATGACGGTAAAGGTGCTGTACGAGAACGGAAAGCTAGGTTTGAACAGCGGGACACTTTGTAGAGCACACAGTATAAGTACTGTTTATTCTACATGAATGTATATTGGAACACAGAAAAATCACGTTTTTAGCTTTTGTTGCTCGACTTTTTGCTGAGTTTGGAGCCTGAATGTCTGAATGTCCTTCCCAGGAGGGAGTGAATGTTCGTGGGATAAGGAACGTCTGACCAGCCCCCCTGCTGGAGCCCACAGTGGAGGACCAGGAGGTGGAGGAGCAGCAGCAGCAGGAGGAGGAGGAGGTGCAGCGGCAGGAGGTGGAGGAGGTGGGAGGGGGCCGGCCATTGGAGCTGTCAATCAACAACAACTCCAGCAGCAACAACAGCTACTGGCCAACAGTGAGTACACACATACTGTGTACTGGTGTATGTCCAGACGGACAACACACTTAGACAAACTACATGGGAGAAGGACACACACACACACACACACACACACACACACATTCAGAGTGTGTGTGTGTGTGTTTAAAGGGGTGGCAATATTTGTTAATGTACGCCATTTAATCTGTTCCCATCTCCTGTATTAACACTCCGCCTGGATTAATCAGCACACACTCTACTAAATGACTCAATTCATCACACACACACACACACACACACACACACACACACACACACACACACACACACACACACACACACTGACAGAAGTGCAAAAACAAACAAACACACTCATGCTCGCTCTTTTTCTTATTGCAGAAGTAATGTGTTTGCACACACACACACACACGTCGGGCAGCGGGAGGCGACAAACACTCACATTGATTATTCTATCACTTCAGTCGTCACGACAACAGCAATCAGTGTTATTGTTTCATTGGAATGAAAGCAGCCGCTGCCATTTTTTTTTTTTTTTTTTGTGCGTTTGTTTCCGACAGCTGAGGCGACTTTTCGTCTTGAGGGAGCTCGGCTTTGAAAACGGGGCTCATTAAAGGTTAAGGCGGTCTGAGGTCGGAGGTCAAATGTCAAGGTTATGCTTTTAGGAGGTTCAGGGTTAAAGGAGGAATTAAAGTTAATGGAACGACCTCACAAATACACTTTTGTTGGTGTGTGTGTGAAATAGAGAGGAGGAAGGGAGGGAAAGAAGGAGAAAAGAAGGCAAAGAGAGAGGTGGATGAAGGAAGAGGTGTGGAAGGGGAAAGATTAAAGGGAAGGTCGAAAATGGAAAGATTAGGGGAAAAGATAAAAATGGACGTCAGTTTTCATTCACTTCTTTTCTTACATGTTTTCAATTTGATTGGAAACAGCAAAAAGAAGAAGAAATATCGCAATATTATTTATGCTTGGCGGAGGTTTTAATGCAAACAAAATGTGAGAAAGTGTGGTGGAGTGTCGTGATGTCTAAAAGTCCAAATGTATTGAAAAAAGGTAAATGTAATCTAGGGATGCTAATTTAGAAAAAAATTCTTAACCAATAACCGACCCTCGTTAACTGATTGTCAACCGTTAACCGACAAGATTTGTGCCTCACGTGCAGCGATGCTCCAGCTGGAGTATATGAGCACAGCAGACAACTGAGTCAACAGCAGCCACGGTGCTGCGTTCACTGTCTCCGGTTCCCGTCAGGAGGTTACTGAGCGCCACGGTGCTGCGTTCACTGTCTCCGGTTCACCGTCAGGAGAGTTACTGTAGCAGCCACGGTGCTGCGTTCACTGTCTCCGGTTCACCATCAGGAGAGTTACTGTAGCAGCCACGGTGCTACGTTCACTGTCTCCGGTTCACAGTCAGGAGAGTTACTGTAGCAGCCACGGTGCTGCGTTCACTGTCTCCGGTTCACAGTCTCCGGTAGAGGGAGTGTGAGGGGGGTTTGGGGGGGTTCACCGTCAGGAGAGTTACTGTAGCAGCCACGGTGCTGCGTTCACTGTCTCCGGTTCACCGTCAGGAGAGTTACTGTAGCAGCCACGGTGCTGCGTTCACTGTCTCCGGTTCACCGTCAGGAGAGTTACTGTAGCAGCCACGGGCTGCGTTCTTCTCTGGGCGGTGCTGCGTTCACTGTCTCCGGTTCACCATCAGGAGAGTTACTGTAGCAGCCACGGTGCTGCGTTCACTGTCTCCGGTTCACCGTCTCGGTTCACCGTCAGGAGAGTTACTGTAGCAGCCACGGTGCTGCGTTCACTGTCTCCGGTTCACCGTCAGGAGAGTTACTGTAGCAGCCACGGTGCTGCGTTCACTGTCTCCGGTTCACCGTCAGGAGAGTTACTGTGCGGCCACGGTGCTGCGTTCACTGTCTCGGTTCACCGTCAGGAGAGTTACTGTAGCAGCCACGGTGCTGCGTTCACTGTCTCCGGTTCACCGTCAGGAGAGTTACTGTAGCAGCCACGGTGCTGCCTTCACTGTCTCCGGTTCACCGTCAGGAGAGTTACTGTAGCAGCCATGGTGCTCCTTAAAATGACAGTTTTTCCTCAGCTTTTCAATTAATTATAAATATTTCTTTTAAACTTTTAACTTATTGTGTCAATGGGTTAAATGCTTAATGTCGGTTATTGGTTAAAATGCAGCTAACTTTAACATCCTAATGTAATAATTTCCAAAATTCACAACATGGTTTTTATTCGAGCTGTCAGAGTTAATGCTAATCCCATTTAACAGCACTAATTCCTTTAACACATGGATTGTAGCTCAGTTTTGAAAATAAAGATTAAAGTGAATTTAGAAAATGGAAAGACTGGTGGAAGAGATAACTGGGAAAGGTTGAATGAAGGGAGGAGTTACAAAACGGAGAAAATTATCTTTGCAAAGAAAAGCTTTTTACCGATATTTTAGGTTGCAAAGTGGACAGAACCGCTTGAAATCTGCAATTACTTTTGTGCTTTTTTTGCATACAATTTGGCCTGTTGATCTCTGGTCTAAAACTTAAGATATTTTTTTATCCACCATCTGTTTCTCAGCAATAACAAAGTGCTTTTTTAACTTTGTGTTTTAAAGGAAGATTCTGGCATCATAAGAAAACTAGAAAACCTCAGAAACCCATCGCTACCAACCAGTTTGACAGATGGATAAAGGAAGAAGTGTGGAGAGAGGAAGATAAAGATTAAAGGAAGGCAGAAAATAGAAAGGTGGAGGGGGGATAAAAGAATAAGAAGAACTAGGAATGAGGAGAGGCAAGGAAAGAAGGAATAAAAACAGAGAAGAGGAATAATAAAAGGACATGAATAGTAAGAGAAAGTACAAGAGAGCAACAGAAACCAGATAAGATATTAAAATACAGGAACAGAGATGAAAGAACAAAATACATCCTCTGTTTCTTTCGCCTCCTCACCCTTTAACCCTTTGACCTCCATATTTTCTCCTCTTCCTGTCTTTCTCTCCTCCTCCTCTGCTTTGTCACCTTTTATTAGCGAGACATTTGACACCGAGGTGACACCTCTCCCTCTCTTTCCTCGAGGTGAAGTTCAGCACCGGTTCACCGAAACCATCAGTCTGATTCTCACCATCAATGAATGAATCAAATGATTAAACGCTTAAAAACACAGAGAAAACGTCTGATTTGATGCTGCTGCAGCTGGAAGCTTGAACAAAGTCGAGGAGGATAAACTGGAAGTAAAATCATTGTACTTTCACCGGGATAATCCACCCAGTGTTCATGCTTCTTTCCAGAGAGTGTAGTGAAAACAGAGTAAAACAATACAACTGATTAAACAGATTCAACAAAATGTGGTGCAGTTTTACTAAAAACAAGCCAAATTTGGACATTTTGTGAAGAAAAATTGCAACAAACGCTAAAAAAGGACAATTATCACCACTTTTCCAAAAGCTTCCAAACGTGAAGCTGCAAAGTGAAGTGATGATCTACATTATTAAAGAAGCGACGGTCTGTTTATTTATGTTATGACAGAAGTAAATTCACATTACATTAATAATCTTGGAGAAGGACAAGAGAAAAAATGTCTGAACATAATATCAGGAAGTGTGTTTTCGTCCCGTTGTTTTCTTGCTCATCTTAAATTTAGGTGGAAACGCCAAAAACTTGTGAAGAAAAGTACAGATATGAACAAATATGAGGATGAAAGAATATGAGGAAAATATGAGGATTTTTTACTCCTGGCTGAGGTGAAAAAGTTGGTGTATCATTGCAATGCATTTAACTCCAGAGAGTTGTAAAGTCCAAATGTCCATATTTATTGAAACAAGGTAAATGTAATAATTTCCAAAATTCACAACATGTTTTATCTACCAAAATATTCTGCTTCAGTCCATATTTGTTGGTGTTTAGCCTTTCAAAAACAGAATTGTCACTGCATCAATTTAATTAAAAAAAAGCCTGTTTAGGGTGATGCTGTAATAAAATATGACAGACTGAATTGTTCGTTCGAATACCTCATTTGAAGCTGCAAATGTAAAAAAATAAAATAAAGGTGCATTTATTGAAACAAATAAAAAACAGACAATACAACTGGAAGATATTAAGTAGTGACAGTAAAAAGTGGAGTTTTTAAAAACAAGCAAAATTTGG